>OY720640.1:58028797-58181308 GCA_963169105.1 Ceriagrion tenellum
GATTTGGGTGTGGAGAAGGATGGTCTAACGACGAAGTGCTTGAGATAATGGGCGAAAAAAGGAAACTTCTTCATTAAATTCGGAATGGACAGAGAAGGCGGCTGGAGAATGTAATAGGATGTGATAGAGGGAAGAATTTTGGGCAAGGGGAAGAAAGAGAATAGGACTCATGGACGGGATGAAGGAGGGTAGACTGCATCCTGAGGCGAAAAAGGATATACTAGAGCGAGATAGGCCCCTGAAAGTGTAGGAAACCGAGAGGAGATTCTCTAACATTCACCAAAACCTACATTAACCGGTAGAATACTCTGAAAAATTATACGATGTTTGGCTAACGTCATGACCTTACCCTAGCCATTGTGTTTCTCTCTAACTAACCCCCTCCACTTACCCCTTTGCCCTCGAAATATTAACCTTCCCAAGCATATGCATGGCCTTCCTCCCACCCTCCTTTCCTTCCATTTCAACCTACCCTCTTGTTTCCTTCCCCTGCCCACACCCCCTCGCCTCTCACACCCACCATCATGTATGTATGGACAATGAAAGAAAGAAATGATAACTTGACAATGATATTAATTTTATGAAAACAAGAAAGATCCAGCTTCTTTAGTTCGAAATCACAAAGAGCGCAAGGCGAAGCGAATGCAAATTAGAATTTTATTTCGGAAAACGCCTTAAAGCTCCAAACCACTGTAAAATACCGAGTTACCGGCACGAGCTTAATGATAGAAACTTTAATATATTTCCAGAAGGATCCAGAGTATTAACAAAAAGCGGCACTGCATAAAAATTGCATCCTAAGCATTGCATCGAATAGCTGTTTAAAGGAAGTGAATAAATATCCTTTAGTCTTTTGCATGAGCTGGGCTCTATCTACCTATAACATTTCTTTCTTCAAATAAATGTACCTGATAATATAATAATAAAAATGCTTTATTACTCCGACAGAGAATGCATATATAACAACATAATATCTTGCATCTATCTCATAGGTAGGTAGGTTTGGATTTATAGGGTGCGACGACAGCTATGGTCATTTAGCACCACGGTGTATCAGTATTAACAATCAGTGGATGTTCTTTTAATTTTTATACGGAATTTTAGGTTATGTTGAATTCTATAACTTATTATTTAATCCGGTCACGTTTAAAAATTTTAAGACTTTATTAATTGAATCAACGTCATCTCCAAGAACTTTTCCTATCTCTCCACGTATTTGTAAGTTCTTACGTGTACCGCTATACGTTCTGCATTCGGTCAGGATATGTTTCACACTTAAGGGAATATCGCAATCCTCACATATTGGCTGCGACTTATCTTCTGTGAAGAGGTAAGCGTGTGTTAAGGCACAGTGTCCTATTCTGAGCCAGGTTATTGCGACCTCCTCCCTGCGGTTACCCCTCACAGAGGTTGCCCATGGTGATGTTATAGGCTTTATGCTTCGAAGTTTATTACCTTGTAGCTCGGACCACTTATCTTTCCACTTTTTTAGTGCTACGCTTTGTAGTACAGCTCTAAGGTCCTCGGCGGGTATCAGAGTTTCTTCCGGATCAGGTATATTCAGGGCACTTTTGGCGGCTAGATCTGCTTCTTCGTTACCCTTTATCCCCACATGACGAGGGATCCAGATAAAAGAGACTTTGATTCCCTTCTCACCAAGGGACGAGAGAGCAAGTTGTATTTCCTGGACCAGAGGGTTTCGTGGGGAAAAGGAGGAAATGACTCGCAGGCTACTAGCGGAGTCCGTGCATATGAGGTAGGCGGCATTTCTATTCTTGATTTCGTATCTCATATTATTATTATAATTACTTTACGATTCTATCAATCGCTCTTTATACATTAAGAGCATAATCTAGAAGTACGCAAGGGGAAATGCCAAAACTGCATTATTTTAAATATTACGGATATTTACAATGTAAAATTTAGCTTCTCAAGAGTAACGGTATATCATGATCGTATGCAATTTGCAAGTACCTGGCTTTACGCACTGAGTCATTGTTGTGGAGACAACTGCCTCCGCTTTAGCGCCCTTTGTATTAAAGCTCTTGAAGGTACAAGGGGCCATCCAAGTATTGCGTAAGACGATTTTGGGGTCTGTGGGGATAGGGATCATCTTACAGTGACTTATGTAGGGGGAGACAGGGGGTGTGGAAATAATTTACATCAGATTTTTGTCCGTCTTGAAACATTGTATCGTTTCCGAATGAAATTTAGCAGCGGCATAAAGCATCTGCTCGTTAATGGCGTATTTTCCGTAATCTCTAACGCTCCTATTCTGTCACCTGACCGGCTAGCTGCATTAGTCCATGCTCAACCGAAGCGAGCGCTTAACTTAGAGTAGATTCACATATCTAACGTATTACATTAGACTGAGTGGGAGGGGGGCATGAAAAATCTTACACTGTCTTACATACGGGGTAGGGTCAAAAATGACATAAATCGTGTTACGCAATACTTGAACGGCCCCCCAAGTATCTGCACTCATAATCGACAAACGATGACGACACGTGTTTACTGTTCGGCAGCTCGACGCTCCTCTAAACTACGCCAGGATCTAGAAAGTGATCAATCTCCACTTTCACCCTTTCCTTCTTCTTCTCTCTAAAAATGAAACTTCTCGCTCCTGCGGTGCGGCCGATGTCGGGGTGAACGCACACCCACCCACACACACACACATGGTGGTGCGCAGGCGGTGGCGCGGCAGCTGCACGGCACCGAGGTGACGGTGGAGATCCTGCGGACGAGGGAGGAATGCGGTGACCACGTGGAATTCATCATCGAGGAGCAGGGCGAGCGTGGGGACAAGGGGCGCCGCCGCAGGGAGGGCCGGGACGCCGCGCAGGAACAGGCGCCATCCCTCGGTGAGTCCAAATTTCTTCTTTGTGTGTGTGTGCATGTGTGATATCCCACGAGTGCTTGTGTGTGTCTTTCCTGGGAAGTGTCACGCGTGACTCTATTATGGTGAGTCGGACAAAGAAGGAGGAGAAACCGTGCTAAGTAGGCGGCAAACGGTGAGACAAACGACATCTGTAGCATGTACTAGGGTTACGAACTGGGTATTTCTGAACCTGGGTGCGACTGGGTACTTCCTGTGGGTATTCTACAAAGTGATAGTTTCAGGCGTAAAATTCTACATTTACATGATACCCAGCAAGCCACCGCATGGGCGTATGGCAGGGGGTGTTAGGTGTAAAGATGTAGAGGATAAGGTTTTGGGAGGCGAAATGGTGACGTATGTCATGGAAGTGGAAGTAGAGCTCAGGTTTTATTGTGGTAGCTTAGTGTGCTCGGAAAGAACGAGTTTTTGTACCCATCTGTTCGGCAGCGTATCTCTCTTACTTTATCCCTCCCGTCAGACCTAGAAATGCAGTGAGGCGTCAAGATAATATTTCTGTGTCAATCTAAAACAGACCTATTCTGAATTTCTCTAGCAAGCTAAGCCTGGCGTATAGCCCCCGAGTCTCTAGGGGCCTTAATCCCTATAAAAGTTGTGAAACACTATATGTTCGCTCGTAGCAGTTTTTTAACGAGGCGTTCTGCTTTTCTTTGTATTTTATTATTTTTTTGTTAAATCTTTATGTCTGGGGTCCCAAATGCTCGCAGCGTGTTCGAGGTGTGGTCTAAACAGAGCGAAGTAGCATCTCTCATTGACTTGTTTATCCGAGGACCTTATTGTACACTTAACAAAGCAAGTTTCTCTAATGCAGTGCCACATATTTTTTGGGTGTGTCTTCCACGATAAATCAGAATTTAAGGTAATTCCAAGATATTTTAATTTTTGTGTTACACTTGTGGAACAGAAAAGGAGCTATTTTATACATATTAATAGATTCATGAATGTAAAGTAAGGGCATCTTTTTGCTGTTTTCCTATTAATATTTTTATGATGTTTAGACTCCGAAAAGTAAGTTTCATGAATAAAAAATAAATGAAAATAATTCCTTTATAAATTTTGAACTTCCGCGAGTGGCGAAATGACAAACTGGCCAGGAAAATTGCTTGGAACCTCAAACATGAGCCCGGATAACATCGTACCACACGAAGTCTCCAGGTCGAAATTCCCATTTTGGTAACCCTAATACCTACACACTCAGCTAAGTATGAGCCCATGTTAAGGCCCTACTGTAAAATAAAATGCACGTCCATTTTCATTATCTTACGTAATACATAAAAGCATAATAAAATACACAGCAGAAAGGAAAATATGCTCTCTTTAAAATTCCATCAACAAAGTCCCACATAACCAAACCAATCATTAACTTTAAAGAAAAATTGGCAAAATTGAGCCCATCAGTTTCACCAACGACTATGTATCCAGAATTCTGAGAGAAAAGCTTCCAATAGCTTTGTTCAGAACGTATGAGAAGTTTCATGTTTGAAAATTTTTGTATTATAGAAACATTTACGAACAGACTGGTGAAAGTTGCACACCATGGCTCAGGATGGGTTAGCGAAATATTCATTACGATTAGAATCAACGGGTTTATTTTTCGTGTTTATGGAAACGGGTTTGCATAATTGGCTTTCTTCAGCCTAAGAAGCAAATAAATTTCAATCCATTAAAAAAAGTCCCAGTTATAATCGCAGGACTCGCATACAACTAAAAAACTATGACAGAGTCATTATGTACACCATCGATACATAAATTCTCGGTAGATTTATTTGATGATTTTTACTTCATGTAATCAACTACCCAAGACGTTAAATATATTTGGCAGACACTCAGCTACATTGCAAGCATAAGTTTTTTCTGTTTGTACAAAATTGCCAGAGGGCTTTCAGACCATCGAATGAAAAATAGACTCAATCTTTTACATAAGTTTAAAACCGATTTATTTTCAGACGAAATTTTCAATACCTTACGAACTCCAACGATAGATCAGAAAGGTTTAAAATGCCTTTTTTCCCGCGATCGATAAGAGACCATAAGGCTGCGCTTAGACTTTGAAGTAGCTTAGTTGACAGGTAGTGCAGCTGATAAATTCATATGCACCCTAATGCATCTTTCTAAATCTGCCGACTATTGCTAACACCATTTTTTGCATGTTCCCTGCATGACTCTTTATGCCACGTGTTTATAGTTGAATCATAGATTATTTTACTAGTTTCTGTAGTATTTTTAATATACCGATAGTGTGATGCTTGTTGGTAACTGTAAATTTCTTCACTGTAGTTCCTGTAGATGATAAGTCACCCCCTGCCATACACCCTCGTGGTGGCTTGCAGGGTAATAAGTAGATGTAGATGGAAATATCACATAAAAGACAGAACTGTGCTCCATTAAATTTCAAAGCTGAAGAAAAACAATAATGAAAATATCCCTAGGGAGTTTAAAATCTTTTTAAAAGATAAAAAAGAGGACAAATCATTTGTTGGAATCAGACCACCTACTGGCCTCATTTAAATCAAATAGTATCACTTTTATATGTAGATTCTGACGACTTTAAAAAATTCGTTGTAGTAAAACTACTGCAGCCAACAACCATATTATAGATATGTAACCAACGCCAACGAAAATAAAGTAAAGTTTAGATAATTTTATCATTGTCTACACAAAGTACACGGTTCCATGGAAGCTTCGTTAAACATATCAAAATATAGCTAGAACGTATCTAAAAATAACGCAAAGCATCGTCAAAATCAAAGGTCTCATAGAAACGTGTGAATAAAAGATTACGTGTCCTCATTTCGACAAACAGAATTTATCGGTGATCGACCCGTTTCTCAAGCTATCTCAGACGATGACGGAAAGGGGAAGTTAAAATTAGCCGGACATAGGCGGCCAATGAAAGGGTATATTTAGCATTGGATCCCCACGGTATGCTGACTCTGAAATCAATTCAAATCTGCGACTAATACCATTAGAGTTCACGGTGGTTCACAAAGCACAACAGACGCTAAGCTAAACCACAACAGAGTCAAAGGGAGCCGAAATGCCAGCTCCAGCGGAACGTCTATCACAGGAGCGGAGGTATCATAAGTGTCACATTTCTGGTGAAAGATTGCCTGCCTCTTAATTCGCTCATCCGGGTGATGCGGAGTCGCAATGCGAGACACGTGAAAAAAGATTCGGGGCGGATTCCTGTCCCTTCCGCTATCTGTCACGCACATTCGCGTCAAAATGCCTTCCGCATTACTCCCCCATCCCTACAACCGCTAAGAGCCCTGTCAAAATCGTATTGCATTCATAGCCAAGCCACTAAATGAAATCCCACGGCGAAATCCATCGGCCGACGTGACAGCCTCGCACAACTGCTGTTACCAAAAGGACTGCCTGATTAGTAGAACAGTGAGTACAAATCCTGTTCCTTTTACGATATAATACTAGGCTGATAAAACCAGTTCGAGAATTATAATGATAATCACATGCTATCTCGCATGACATTAAATGATTACAATCAGATGTCGAGTTAATTAATTTTTAAGGTACGACTAGTTTCGACAGGTACCACAAAAAAATAAATGGTGCAATCAAACTAAGTTTTCTTTTTATTATTGAAAACGATGGGGTACTAAGGCCACAACTAGATCCTATTTGTAACAGCTATGATTTCGAATCCGATGTGGACTTCGGGTATCATTTTATTCTGAAATTTTTCTGCAATTTAAGACGTGCGACCATATCTTTCAAAATATATATCAATTTAAGTATTACCGAGAATGTTTCGGGATTTATTCATTGCGTATCTGGTTTGACCTCTCTTTGAAATGCAAAGGTATAAAATAGGCCATTCAGAGATGACTTTGCCTTTTGATCATCATTCATCAGTGGTGGTTCAATCTTAAGATTGGTTGACTGCAGCCCTCCACCCTTCCCTATCTAATGCTAGTTCCGGTCTTCCCCGTCAACCTCGCTCTCGTCCTTCATTGGGTTTTCTTCCAGCGGCGTCGGTCCTATGTAGAGTTCTTTGATGCATTGCGTCCATCTATTCCCAATGTCATCATCCTCTATCAATATATTGGATGAAGACATTGGGAATAGATGGAAGCAATACATCAATTGGAATTTTGATATAACTCATGTTTAAATAACTGATATTTTAATAGTTCTACCATAAACAATATCATACTTATATTCCAATAAAACATTCTTGAATTTTTCCTCGACCTAACAGTAACATTCCTATGAGTTAAAAAGTGAGAAACGCAAAATTTTCTGATGGGGTCTAAACGTCAAACGCAGTCTCAAACATCCACTATCAATTATTCGCGAAGGAAATCTTTCCTATATTGTTCGCAGCATTTGCTTCACTGATATTACGAAGTTTGAAAGCTGAATTTTACCTCCTGATGTCATAAGCCCTAAAAATTAATGAATGATGTTTCTACGCACGATCACTACTACTAACAATTTACTCCTTGACGAGATGCACATAATTAAGTTTAAAAAACGGATCTACTTGAGGTTGACTAATAAATGCAATATCGCATAAACGCTACGATATCATTACCACAGTGACAATATACATGGGAATAACATTTCACGACGAAAAGCATTTCGGACAGCGAGTATTTTCATGAGATTTCTGATCGTGCGCCAGCATCATTTCTTACAAGGATTTTCTTTTTTAATTGGAAAGGTAAACCATTAAGGAAAAGCCGCTGACCGCATATTTCACCGCACGCAGCTGTAACGTAACCAATGAAACCTTGATGAGATGTACAATATAAAGTTTAAGAAACGAATATATTTAATGTTTACAAAAAAATGCAATATCGCATAACTATGAGTGGGATGATGACATATTCGGGAATTACGAATATGTCATCATCACACAGACAATTTACATACAAGGGGATAATATTTCACGAAAGAAACATTTCAACAGCAAGCATTTTCAAGAGATTTCTAATCGTGCGCCAGCATCGTTTCTTAGAGGGTTTTCTATTTAAATTGGAACGGCTAAACCATTAACGAAAATCCGCCGACCACACATTTCACCGCACGCAGCTGTAACGTAACCAATGACACCAATCGCCTACATTCGGACAAGAAATGACTGCTATCATCAATTAATTCCTTGATGAGATGCACATTATTATGATAAAATAACTGATCTACTTGATATTTATAAATAAATGCTATATCGCTTTAATGTTACGATTAAGTCATCATCACAGAGAAAATGTAAAAGGGGTTAATATTTCACGAAGAAAAACATTTCGGACAACAAGTATTTTCAAGAGATTTCTAATCGTTCGCCAGCATCATTCCTTACAAGGGTTATTTTTAATTTAAAAGGTTAAACCATTAATGAAAAGCCGCCGGCCATATATTTCACCGCACGCAGCTGTAACGTAACCAGTGACACCAATCGCCTACGTTCGGACAAGGAAAGAAACGGTCAGCCATTCTGACACGTCAGTCGAGAGGAATGGATGAAAAAAAATCCCTCCAATTCCACAGTTGAGTATGGAATAAAGGGGTTGTACATGACACAAAGGGGGGGTTCCACGGCGAGAGAAACTGCGCTTCGATTACCTAGCACAGCCACGTCGTCTCTCCCAAACGCGTTACCCGTCGAGAACCCCCCCCCCCCCCCACGCCCCACAAAAGCGTTCTCCAGCAATTCACCCTCGACCTTTCCCACTGCCCTTGCCACAATTTCCCGTCCTCGTATCCAACCCCACCCTTTTCCCTGATCGAAAATCCATTTAGCCCATCCCTGGGAGGAGGCATTTCGGCGTACAGGCTATTCGGGCGCTTTTCCGCTTTCACTTGTTTAACTTATCGAACGACCGTCCTCTCTTCTCTCGTCCCACTTCTTTCCCCCGATGCAAAACCGCGTCAAGCGATAGGCATATATACATACATATGTATGTATGTCAGCCGATCCCCACAGCCCTTAAATATTCACTTACGTCCTTAACCAGAGCCGTTTAAATTTCATTTTTTTCAAAACGCGTTTTCGAGTGAGGGCTCGACAAATTGAATGAGATTCTTTTCCGGAGAGAAAAACGAGTTTGTTTAGGTTTCAATTGCAATCGAACTCGTCCTCATTTGCATTTTCCTTCCCCATCTCCCCCCTCACTCCTCTGACCTTTCCCACACTACCCATTGACGGCGAGTGTTTTGTGTCCGCCACTTTTGCACGCGTTTCTGCATCCACGGATATCAAATGAGGTGATTTTTATCATTCATCACAGGTGAAACATCCTTCACTATAGTATTAATATATTTTTTATCGATAATTAAGTGTTAAGACTGCTTTATTTTACAGACGAATAAATCATAGATTGCACAAGAAAATGAATAGAAGAAGGCAGGTTTTATTCCCTATCCAATCATTCAGACAATCATACAATTTGCCGCTTTAACGGCAAAATTCTCCCCATTAGATATTTCATGTATTCGTTTGTACAATAAAATGTACCGCGTAAAGGGATCCTTTAAATTTGAAAATATGAAACCTACTTAAGCATTGCTATTCCATTTATTCCAATGCTCTCTCGTCTTTCAAAACGCTGAAAAAAAACTGATCAGAACACTACTGCTTGCAAAACTGCAAAAAACCGCGACATCGCGAAGAAGGAAATATCACTCGTAAAATAGGATGAGGTAAAAATAAAATTTACACGAATAGCTGTTTAATGGAAGAGAGTAGATATCCTCCAGTCTTTTGCATGAGCTGGGCTCTATCTGCAAAATTTCTTTACTCATCTAAATTTACGCAATAATATAATTACAATAATACATAATGATGTCATATTACTCCGACAGAGAATGCTTACAACATAATATATTTGGTTAAATCAGGGAGTAATATTAGATAGCCATGAAGGTAAAACCTGAATTACAGCTATTATTGTTCACAGAATGAGTTATGCACACACATATAAAGGAAAAAGAGCATTTTGAAATGACGGTACATGTATCAAATTACATTAGAGTTATAAGATAATATCATCTAGACTTTATTTAGAAAACAACCCAGATCGTATATTTTTCATTTTTATGTTTAGGCTTTTTCAATAAAAACAAAACAAGTAATAAATTATATACTTTAGGCCACATGTTCAATAAACATCGTTTGAATAACGTCAAGTTCGGCTTGGGTAGGGAAATACGTGCTTTACATAGGGGTATAGGGAGAAGTATTGTATAATAATAACCCTATATATATATAATATAATAATATATATATATATATAATATAATAATATATATATATATAATATAATAATAAAATAAAGAGGCGGAATGCCATTCCAGGAACCCTGATGATGATATTACCTCAGGGTAGTCGCCTTTCAAAACATTAGTTAGACCGGTAGTGACGAAGAATCGATCAAGGCTGATAATTGACCTGAATGAATTGAACGAGGCTGGTCATTAGAGTTGAAAGGCACAAACTTGAGCAAATTAAAGCATTTTAATTACTTCGAGAGTATGCTAGAAGAAAACGGGTATAGTAGCAAAGACATGCGGAAGAGAAAAGCGCTATCTAAGGAGGCATTTAGTAATAGAAGGGAGCTGATGACGGGGACATGGTTAAGGATGTGAAGAAGAGGCTGGTGAAGTGCTTGATATGGAGAGTAGCGTTCTATGGAGCAGAAACGTGAACCTTCAGAAAGGAGGACGTGAATAGGCTGCAGGCATTGGAGATGTGGGTGTGGAGAAGGATGGAGAAGGTGAGGTGGACGGTGAGGAAGACTAAGAAGGAAGAGCTTGATATGGTGGGGGTGGAAAGGAAACTTCTTAATGAAATTCGGGATAGGCAGAATAGGTGGCTGGAGGATGTAATAAGGGGCGATGGGCTGCTCAAGAATGTGATAGAGGGAAGGATGTTGAGCAAGCGGGGAAGAGGAAAAAAAGATAATAGGTTTCATGGACAGGATGAAGAATGGTAGATTGTATGCTGAGACGAAAAAGGGAATACTAGAGCGAGACAAGTGTAGAGAGTTTCAGACCCCTGAAAGTGTAAAACACCGGAAGGAGATTCTCTGGTATTCAACAAAACCTACCTTAACCGGTAGAATACTGTTTAAAAATAGAGAATTCAATCAGGTGGAAAACCAGATAGCTTTCAAGTCATTAGATTCGCCAATAAAGCTTGAAGTCGGGATTTGTTAATCCCAAAATACAATTTCAACCACTATCATACCTAAGTCGTAAATATTAATGGACTTTTGTCCCTCAAAATAACCAACCTATGCCTAAAAAAATAATCCTAATTAACAATTTTCCAGAATTCTGATTTTTTTACACTTTTTAAATCGTACCAAGCATGTAATTTCCTCCGTTTCTCCTTCAAGGAAATAGATATTCAACCAACTTGAAAGCCGAGAGAAGAGTAAGTGGCAATAAAACACCGCCATGTCCTTTCTACAGATTACTTCAGGTTACGTTCATTAAAGTATATTCCCACTCTAATATACATCACTTTCTTCCAGTTCTTTAACGCAAGGAAAGAAATTCCAAGTCCCATTTAATCTCCAGAAGGAGAACGTTAATGTCTGCCCGGAATTTCATCGGTGGTTTCCGCATGTTCTTGTGGAGCACTCCCAACACAAAGACAAAAAGACTTAGAAAATAAACAAGCCTCAGAATAGGCGGCTAGCAGCCCAAATACAAAACCCTTCATACGACGCAACGAATCTAGCTAAGGTCATCCAGCAAATACCGCTATTATGGTCTCACAATACCAACTGTTGGACACTCTCCAAAAACCTCATTTGCGCTTGAACTCGGCTTTACAAAACGCACTGCACACAGTGAATCACCATTTCGAATCTGAGGAATTATTCTAATTTATCCTCGCATAATATCTCCGACTTAAATTCACGTGAAACGACTCTCTAAGCGTACTCATTAACTTTCACAGATGCTTGTTATTTGGCTTTTCTGAGCACTATTATGATTATATTTGTAATGCAGCATTCAGTCGACCTATTTCGCTGCATTCCAAAACGATTCCATAGTGAAGTATCATTCAACGCAGAAAGACTATTTGATTAATAACCAATTCATCTTTTGTCGAAGTTATCCATATCTTACGAACTCCAACATACTACGGCAGATCAGATCATGAGATTGAGTCACGTTTAAGTAGTTACTGATTATTTTGATAATTATTGATTATTTTGATAATTTCTGTAGCATATGTAGAATACCCAGAGTGTGGTGCATGCTGGTGAAAGTTAATTTCTTCACTCCAGTTCATATTGGTGATAAGTCATCCCCTGCCTAACACCCTTGTGGTTGCTTGCATGGTAATAAGTAGATGTAGATGATAAAATTAATATTATTCGGCGTAACTTGGGTGAATCTATTCATGCTGAAAAAATTGAAGTGACGTGAATTCCACAAAATTTTTTAATGATTCAGTACAACCAGTTTCACTAGTAGGGCATCATCAGGTACGATGTTATGACCTCCCCATGCCCCAACGGGGGGCCAATAAATGTACCTGACGATGTCCAAACGGATGAAACTAGTTTTACTGACTAATTTAAAGGTTTTGTGGAATTAACAAAAGTCACTTTAATCTTTATCACAACGAATTGATTCCACCAAGTTTACCTCTTGATTTTAATGTTACCATTCAAGTTGCACACCAGAATCACCAGGCAAAATTATGATTAACAAGAATTTATTTTATGAGAGAGTACAACGACTGAGACATAACAATGGACCACAATCATGTTTCTGAAGGTGAAATGACTAAATGACTGGAGGCAGAGAATACTATCATGAAGCCTCACGACATCTCTAGATCGGACAGAAATGATAAAATAAGAGAGATGAATTGCCGAACAGATAGGTAAAAAACTCGTTCTTTCGCGCAAAATAAGCGACCACAATATAAACTGAGCTCCATTAATTACACTCCCTTAATACACGTAATCATTTAACCTTCAAAAACCTTATCCCTTACATCTTTAGTCGGCTGGTTTCCTAACACCCCCAGCCAAATGCCCATGCAGCGACTCGCAGGGTAGTATGTAGATGTAGATGTAGAATTAGGAATTGCTGCAACTGTCTTCAAAGCGCTGTCTGGTCGCAAAATACGCTCATCAATTTTATCTCTCTTCCGCAGAGTTTTCATTATGATTCCTTTCACTCCAACTTGTCGAAAGACTCCTTCGAAGGCGATTACGTCCATTCATTTTATTTCCATCATTATTCGAAAGCATCATATCTCCGTTACTTCCAAATATCTTCTGTTTTTTTTAACAAAATTAAGCAATGGACTGTTCCCTCAGTCTATTTTTCATTCTCTGGTACACTAAAAATGGCCACTGTCGTTCTCGCTATCATACAACACACACAGGGAACCCAAGGTATGAGCAACATAAATCCAAGTTTTGTCTCTCATTTTTACACGCGGTACAGAACGTCTAAAATTGCTAGCCATGTAAGTAAACATATAGGCAGAGGTAAATCAATAGGAAAATTTATTGATATATATGATACGTGCTCCAAAAAATGTGACTACAAAACTAAAAGTATTCACGTAAGATCTTTAAAATGTATACTGCGCTTATCTAACATATAAAAATGAATGTTTGTTTGTTCGTCTTCTATGCGTTCCAATACCATTCATCAGATTGCGATGAAACTTTGGTGAGTTGTGCGCGCGCCCGCGAAGGTTTCTGAATAATTAAATACATTGTACAACAGGTGGAGCGCGAGCCGTTTCAACAAATGTGTATTGTCACGCGAACTTCTCAAACAAGCGAGAAACGACAAGCAAATAACGAAGCAAATGGTTTACGATTTGCTCAATCGCGTGCATCAGAATCATTTCAGTAAGCCATAATTTGTGTTAAAAGGTACGTAACTTATTTCTACGTACAATAAGAATTGGTGCAGTGGCGTCTTTGTTATCTTTTTATAATTCTTGCATTCGATTTTCGTATACACTTCGCTTTTTCCAAAAATTGGATTTTTAACCTAGAAAATCTTAAATTTTTTGCATTAAATAAACAATATTATAATTTATTTACTTGGAAACCGCAGCATAGGCATGAAATGTACGCTCAAGCCATCATTTTTGCGTTACTCATGAGCGAGTGGGACAGCCGAAAAATTTGTTTTTGCAGAGGGCAGTAAGACCAAAAATACTGTACATCCCAAGGGCTTGAATACATATTTTCAAATTTAATTTAATACACAAAAAATCATCGTCTTTCATTTATTTTGTGCGTGTAAATGTGTCTGCTTTGTATATGTGTGCCTACTTAGAAAGAAAAAGAGGCATTGGAACGCATCCCGGGCACAGCTAGTTACCCATAAAAATATCAAGGTCACGATGTTAAAACTCTAAAAACTGAAAACTTACCCTAAGAATGTCCACAGCTGACGAAGGAATTAAATCCCCTGATATATTTTTTAAGAAATACACTTTTATTGTATCTTTTCTTCAATTTTACTGCATAGTTTCCAACTTCGACCCTGGTCCGCCGTAACTTCCGCTGAATGTCACGGTTACACATGCATCCTACATGGATACGAGGAAAGGACATTAGCCAGCTCTTAATTAAAGGCCCATACGAGGAACGACCTAAATGCGTTTTCCCTTTCGAAAAGGGAGTGTGTGTACCCTGGGGTGTCCTAGTAAACTCCAAGTGTCGGTAAGTCCGAGAGTTTGGTCGGCTGATTTATCGCAGGAAAATTGGCGCGACGCCTGAAACCACACTAACCGGGGCCGGAAAATTTTCTAAGTGTATTTCATACTCTACCGATCACATCAATTCCCCGATGATAGCTTGAAGAACCTGCTTAAATTTCATAACTAAAGCTCCCTATTTCTTAAAATAAGTAACAAAACCTACAAATTTGATGAACAAAATTAAATTAAATTTTTATCACCGCATGAACTACCACCGCATCGTCAGAAACGAATACTCGACTGTTAGGTTAGTTTAAATAAACTTCCTTTCATAGATTACATTCCGTATTTTAAAAAAAACAAGTAAAGATAAAAATATGCAGATATATCGCTGGATGTATTTTCAATTAACACTTCGAGCAATGAGAGACGATTTCAGCGCCATTGGCAATAATTACTATATCATAACTTCAACCATTCACTAGCAAATTACTTAAAAAAATATAAATTATAAGGATTGAAAATACTAATTTTATTCGATCGCATAGGAGTATTCACTTTATAAGAACAGCTTTTCGTTCGAAGGAATTTATAGTCGAGTGATCCTATGTTTTACCAATAATTACATATAAGGCAATGTTATTATTCCATGTGGTATGAGTGTACTGCCATTACTAAGAAAATACTTAACTGTTAAAGCTTTTTTGACGCTATAAAATGATGAAGTACCAGAGAAAGGTGTTGAACTCATAGAAACGCGAATAAACATAGTCAACTTTAGTAAATGTTACCACAAATGCCTGTAATTACAGTTGGCCACCGCCTCTGAGGCCCTAATTAAACACTTTTTCCAGTAAGATATATTTTTAACCCAAAATATCTCCGAAAAATAAACAACTTCCCGTCAATAATAATGAGTGCTTCACGGTCGTAAAAAACAGGCCTTAGAATTTCTAGAACGATAAAATATTTTACGCATAGTGGACTTTGGGGAGGAAAAATTGTCAGTATTCCCCGACGTTGATCAAGATTCATACTGCTAAAAGCAGTAACAGCCCTACTGCTACCAATGTAAGATATACATGTCTCTTTAATATTCCTTGAAGTTGAATATGGGTAGCAAAACTTGGTGGCATTCACTGGTGAAGAAGAGAGAGCTATTAAAGAGGAGCGGGGCAAAGGGGCCGAGGGTCTTACCACGAGTACTCGCGAGAGCCCTTCGATAGATAAGCTCGCTCAAAAGAGAATGATCCACCGTCACTGACCTCAAGCATTCCGCTGGCAGTGCAATAATGATTTTCTTTATCGACACTCTCACCTGATTTGCTTTAATCGACACATGAGAGAAAAACATATCGTTTCTGTCTTCTCTACTAAAATTATTCTATAAAAAAATCTCATTTTAAAAGGTTCTGAAAGGTTTCACGCTCGTTAAATAACGATTCATTGCTTTAATTGCCTTTATCATGACGGTTTTAATACCGCTAGCACATTACATAAGTCTACCCACCTGCGATTGGCGTAAGGGAGGAATAGAGGAAGTAATTTTAGAGTAAAAATGATTCAATCCGCAGGATTAACTTCCGAAGGAAGCGACATTATCTACCAGCACCTTTAAAGTACATATAGATACTGTCCTGCGAGCCACCGCATGGGCGTGTGGTCTATTTAACCTAGTCAGTATCCTAGAACTGATCTATCTCAACTATTATGGTCCCTTATTGTACGTGGAAAAAATAACATTTTAAATCTATCAGTTCTGCAGTCTATTTCCTTAATATTATTCCTGTGATCGTTTCTACCATAATAGTTTGGCTCTCGCAAAATATGTTGAACGTCCCGCCAAATATAGTCTACTTCAAACTTTCGTAACAAATTTAACCTATATTTCTCCCTTCGATCGGATAGAGCTTCCCACCCCAATTCCCTCAACAATTTAATAACATTACTATGTTTATCATAACAATTTTTAACAAATCTAGCTGCCCTCCGCTGCATTCGATCTATATCTGAAACTAGTGCTTCTTCGTAAGGGTACCATATATTAGCGGCGTACTCCAAGTGAGGTCTCACGAGAGAAAAATAGCATCGCCCCATTTACTTTGTCGCCACATTTTCCTAGACCTTATGGGGCTCATTAGTTCACAATTCTACCTATGCGCTGACACATTGAAAAAACTTCTCATTCACTTTACCGAAAATAAAAGATCCACTACCAGTAATCTAATAACTCTCTAAATATATTCATTCACAGAGTCTGGTGGTCATTGAGCGTAATGCTTTAAAATGACGGAGGTGATAAAAGCAAACATTATTTCGCAGCGCAGGGACGAAATGTACACACTCAACGGCAAAGCTCTACGTGCTCTTTCGGCTAAGAGGTCGAGAATTCTGAAACAAGACTCGCCATCGTAATTTCATTAACGTAAGCTGCGTGACCCGCGCAAGAACCCGAGAAATCCATGCCGAAGCCGTGATAACCGTGTGCTTATAGCTACTAAAAAGAAGGAAAATAACATCCGTCTGTTTACAATGGCCGTTCTCTCACACGAAACACATAACACTGTGATTTCACCACCATGTTCATTACTTTCTTCCTAAGTATACTCCACTCTAATATGCACTTCGCCATTAATGAATGAGTAAAGCGCAAAAGTATGTACCAGATCTCAATGAAAATGTTTCATAAATTCCCTCCGCTTCTGATGAAATTTCTCTAAATGCGCTGGGATCGCATAAGTAAGCCAAGATATTTAAACTTCACGAAGCATTTAATAAAAGATTAACACAGAACTCACATTAACACCCTTCTCGTTATGTGTCTGACAATAATTTCCTTGTATGCCAAAATTACCATTGTAATACGTAATGGTACGAGTGTGCCTACCTTGAACAAGCATATAAAATCTGCCAGAATATTAGGGACATTGAATGCTACTTCCGGATACGAAAAAGAGGAGATAAGAGACCAATAAAAAGTGTAGCGACGGATCCGATTGGTAACAGATATGAAGTTCAACAAATGGATATGCACTAAGGATCACAAGGTTACAAATATATAAACTTGCGAGTGAGAAAGAAGCCAAGATCTAAAGATAGAAATAACTCAAAATAAAAATTAAGTTTAGAGTATCCGGCGATATTTTGTGGAAATGCACTACAGATATTGTGACCTCAAAAATGAAATTAAAAGGTTTTTGTTCATTTTCCACAAAAAAAATTTATTTTCCGACCTAGTTTCGACATTAGCTATGTACTTTTCCCAGGCAGGAACATTTAAAGTGCTGGCAAAAAGGTGACTCCAAGTCAAATTTTGCTAAACATCTTTCCGAAATTGACCATTACAGCAAATTTAATGCCACTTTACGACATACTTAATGCAAGGGGAAAAAGCTCGACTTTATGGAGCAATATGAAATTTCATCTGTTTGTCGAAACAAAAATGTAACCATTGTCAATGATTATTTGTATCCCGAACACTCATCGCCGTTAATATCTTTGTTGTTTGACACATCAATTTTGCAAAAGCTTGTTCAATTCTTACTTTCACCCCTCCTCTAGGTTCTAAACCCTTACATCAATTCAGCCAGCGCAAAACAAACCTTCAACCCCCCCACCCCTCCGATTACGGCACCTTTTGTCATTCCATCCCCACCTTTCACCATTTCCTCCCCCCCCAACCCTTTACACAAGCGTAAATAAGCATGAAATACGTGTGTATTTTTACCTTGAAAATGACATAGCCAATGTCGAAACCAGGTCGGAAAGTAAAATTATTTCTCTGGAAAGTAAACAAAAACCCTTTCATTTAATTATTGAGATCATGATATTATAATAAAAAATACGTATGTACAGTTCCACTGTATTTTATTACTGTCTACATTTCGACGTCTATAGTGTCATTTTCAAGTCTAATAGCTTGTCTTGAAAATGACACAATAGGCGTCAAAACCGGTAGACAGAGATAAAACATAATAGAACTGTGCAACGTTTTTATTATGAGTTATTCCTTCTCGTTGTTCCACAACATAATGCCGCAACCAATTGATTTGACCTAAATATATTACGTGCGGCTATCACTATTTCCACGCCCAAGTGTTGGCGGATTATTTTTTTGGCTATTTCTCTTCTACACATCATTTTTATAATTGTACAGCGATTATCGTGCCAGCAAGTATTACGATCTCACCCTTCACGCGCAGTGGAGATATGAAGTCACACATGAAACCGCTCTCTCTTAAGAAATAACAGTAGCGTCATAATGCTCACAGACCAAATCGAAGAGTTCTGAGTCAATGATTAGCTTTCACACCAGGGTTGAAATTCGCTATGAAATAATCACTTGACTTGACCGGGATTCGAACCCGGATCTCCCAATTGCCGGTCAGGTGTGACCGACACCTGACCGGCAATTGGGAGATTCGGATTCGAATCCCGGTCAAGTCAAATGATTTTTTCATAGCGAATTTCAACCCTGGTGTATATGCACCCGAGCGAGTGACTTCGTACCACATCATTTGTTACATGCAATGTTTGGAAATTTGTGTAGCTTCCAATTGAAACATTGATTATAACAAGCCATGGTACTTTTTCACTCCTCTAAAGTAAATTAAAGTAAATTTATTGCTTTCAGCAACAATAACTTGAAACGTTGAATTTACATTTCATCCATATGAAAGCCACGTTGCTTCTAAAGAATACCTGTGCTGAGGCAACCCTCATCAAAAACATATACATTGCCAACATATAACATTACATGGTACATCATATTTTATATAATCATCTGATATATCATAAAAAGTCATAGAATTAATAATACCAAAATGATAGTGCCATTAACTTTTCAAAGTAGCACTAAGTTTTAGAAAAAAAATAATGTATAAAATTTCAGAAAAATCTAACAATATCTTCCTCAGCCAATATCCAAAACATGGCCAACTGTAGAAATACTTTACAAATTTTCGTATTTTTTATAATATCGGGCAATATCCAATAAACATTTGGACCCAGACAAACAAAGAATCGCTTGACAATGGATAAATTTGGCTTGATTAATTGAACGTTTCCCCTTCTCAAATTAAATTAAGATGTGCTGTCAGATACATTTGGCATATTACCACTCATAATATAAAATAATTTCAATACCTTCAATAATACAAGTGCTGTGATTGGAGCAACCTCAAATATACAAATAAAGGTTACAAGTGTCCCATTCTATTTTTCAGAGTCATGCCTCTCATAATCCTTTACTGAAGGATGAAAGCAGGCTTTAATCTCTTGTTTTATGAATGAATTATAAAAATAAAAAACGTAAATTAATGAAATGAAGATATCTTAGTAGATAAATTGGAGTTGTGGAGTGGATAAACTGGAGACTTAAAACAATATAAAATTGGAATTGATTTGAAAACGGTAGTCTTATTCTCCAGCAAAAAACATGGTAGAAAAGAAACATCCCTGGATCAGATTCTGTTGATGCTACATAAGACACGAATATTTTAGCATAGTAACAAAGCAAAAAGTTTTGTGTGGAGGAAATAGGTGCTTGTGAACCCTCCACGGGTTGAAAACCGCAATTGAATGCTGCAAAAAGAATTAAAATATTTCGCAAACCACTGGAGTACGATTTAACATTTTGATACATATATCAACTAAGGACAAATAATGATTTTTCCATAATTCCATTTTAGTAAGAAACCGTTTATACTTGTCACTAATTTTTAAGTTCCCGCTCTTACGTATTCTCATTTTCTCGTTTTTTTGCGGAATAAAAGCGCTTTTTCGAGCGTGGAAAATAATGGAAATTTATTACATTTTACGCTTCCAAGAGATATTTCTTCCGCGGGATATAGAACCTAAACATTCTAATAAATTCGATGCGCCCCTAATATCCAATGCAAATCGAATTTTTGTGAGCGCCAGCTGGTGAATGGAAGCAAAGGAAACGAGAAAAAATACAAACAGAGGAATGAATGGAATATATAGTTCAGGATACGATCAAGTACCGAGATTCCCAACGAGAAAAAGAGTAACATGATCATCAAAGTTTGAGGAAAATCTGAATACTCAGGGAGGCTTTCCATACTTTCATCCGACAAAAACGATAATAGAAAATGAATTAGAGAATTACAGGGAATCTGAAAGGGATGTCTAGCGCACGAGAGAGATTAAGTGATTCATTATGGAGGTATATGAAAGTGTTGGAAAACAAAGGAATGGCAGAGCACCAGGGGAATATGGAGTGACAGCAGAGTTGAGGAAATATGAAGATCCGCTTGTAATTGGAGCATTACATCAGCTAGTTAGTACAATATGGAAGTCGGAAGAATTACCAGAAGATTGGAAGACAGGTTTGATTTGCCAAATAATTAAAAAAGGTGAAAAATATGATTGTAAAAACTACAGAGGCATTAGGTTGTTGAGTGTAGCATATAAAATTTTCACTAGTATTCTCCTAAAACGAATGAACACCTATGCCGAAAATATTCTGGAAGAATATCAGTGTGGTTTTAGGTCGGGAAGAAGTACCATTGACCAGATATTCACAGCAAGGCAAACAATGGAGAAGTGCTACGAATACAATGTCGATCTACATTTTCTACTCATTGACTTTCAACAAGCCTTTGACAGTGTGAATAGGATAGGAATGCTAAATGCTATGAGAGGTTATGGCATTCCAGAGAAATTGATCAGATTGGTTTCATTGACATTCAAAGAATCACAATGTAAAGCTTATATTGGGTGTAGAGTAAGTAGAGCATTCAAGAGGTGTGAGACAAGGGGATTGCTCTCTCAGCTGTCTTATTCAACTTAGCTTTACATAAAGCCATGAAAGAATTGAAATTAAGAGGAACTATTCGGCATGAATCCAAACAAGGGTTTGCATATGCAGACGATATAGCACTGATAAATCGTACTCTGACTGATCTTGAGGAAATTTTTAGTACTTTAGAAGACACTGGTAAAAGAATGGGACTCAGAATCAATGAAGAGAAGACCAAATACATGAAAATGTCATCTTCACAGGCCACCGGAGACCTGCTAAACACATAAATTGGAAGTTATGAGTTTAAGGGGGTCAAGGAATTTACTTACCTGGGAGTCATATTAAATAATGAAAATAACGTGTCTGATGAAATCAACCACAGAGTGATGGAAGGCAACAAAGCCTATTTTGCGAATGTACCTCTCCTCAAATCAACTTTCCTGTTCATGAACACAAAACTGACGATTTATAAAACCCTGACAAGACCAGTAGTAACTTATGGGGCTGAGTCGTGGACTCCATCAAAACATGATGAAGAAATACTTAGAAAATTTGAAAGAAATATAATAAGGAGGATCTATGGCCCAATTAAAGAAGGAGAGAGATGGAGTATTAGAATGAATATGGAGATAAATGATATTCTAGAAGAAAAAGGCATAATTAGATTCTCCAAAGCAATACGGCTGGGCAATACGGGTTGGGTCATGTAGAAAGAATGGGAATCGAAAGAATGCCAAAATTAATTCTAAATAGCAAAATGGAAGGGGTCAGGAAGAGAGGTAGACCACGGAAGAGATGGCCACAGGATGTTGAAGAAGACTAGAAGGCAATGGGAGTCACAAGATGGAGGGAGAAAGCAAAAAGAAGAAATGAATGGAGGCAAATTGTACAGGATGCCAAGGCCCACACCGAGCTGTAGAGCTGTGGATGATGATGATTATGGAAACCCGATATAGACGTGGGCATACTAAGTATACAAGCAAATAATTTATGTGCAAATTAGAGGCCTCATAAAAAGATTGATGGGCATTCGCATCTGGTGGGAAGAAAAAAACTAAGTGATAAACATAGTCGGAACGTAACAAAGTTCGAGACAATTTAGGTGACTAATGGGCAGTTGCATGAACGACACATATGTATTCTACAACGCTATGGGACCCACGAGCCATGAAAACCATTTAATATGTGTTTCAGATATATGCGATAAATGTATTGTTCCCTCAACTTATGGCATTGAGTTATGAGTTCCATGAGTAGCCAAGATGGCCGATGCGCAATGAACCGTTTTGAGACTTAATTACTATATATAAAGAGTTTTTTTTAGACTTCTGACCCTTTTTTTTCTTCTTACTGTCTAATTATTATGTGCATAAGTAATAATTCATCGACTAAACTTTCATAAATTTTATCCGGAGGTAGAAGATTAGATCAAATATTCGAAGCTATAAACTAATGGTAAATAAGCCATGTAACAATTAGATGTGTTCCAGCGGCTCGATTATTTATATGAAATCTACAACTTCATAACTATTAATTCCATGGTCTTGGCTAAATGGTCTTGCAACCGGCCACAAGGATAGTATCTAAAATATATGGAGAATTACTGGGGAGTTAAACATGAAGACTTACGATGGAATAAATCAGATTCCTGAAACAATCGCAAATGACAACTAGAGCAATTTTCGGGTTGAGAGCTACCGATAATTAAGCAAAACATCAAAATGATTTACGGAGACAACTGAAAAGAAATATTTTTGTTTCGTGGGTCACAATTACGAGAAGTTAGTGAATCGTGAGTTAGGCAAGCAAGAATATATTCAAACAAAGGAGGAAGGAGACTAAATGACAAAAAAAGGTGTTATTCTGCATAGGTTGGGCCTGGGGAGAAGATGAACAAGCTGAGCATTCGGCTTAACAAGGCAGTGACACTAATCGCACTGCTAGGTAAAAGACTGTATTTCAATGCGATGTTTTACCGAGGACTCGGTGATCACAGCTTTCATAAAAGTAAAAACCAAAACCACAAGTGCCTACAGAATTATCTTGAAGAAATCAGTTCCTTTCATAAGAAGAATGAAAGCAATGTTAGCCCATAATGCAGTCGTAGGAACTGACGTATTATGCTGCCAAAGTTTGAAGGATAGACTCCTCAAAGTCCCAGGAATCCATACAGTGCATCTTTTGTTTAATTTTAAGTAAACCTGGACGGGAATATTTTAGGTCTGGGCTTATCTTACTCTGAAAAAATTTATAATAGGAAACCTCGACTAGCCTACTAGTTCAAAGATGGAAATAAAGACCCTGTCCTAAGCGTGTTAAGGTTAAAGGCGCAGATAACAAAAATCCCAAACCTTAATATATTTTATAGCATTGCGTGGCTTAAATTGGCACTTAAGGCACGCTTTTCGGTGGCATAAATAGCCCATTATTAAACTGTATTGACCGTAACTTCATTGTTACACGAGACTAAACTTCAGTCACGCTCGAGCAATTGATAACCATTGATTACCAAAAGCATTATTTATTAAAATCACCGTTAAGTGCATAGTGCATGTTACATTTAGCATCTGAATATAAATTGAATCTTGGTCATCTTTGTTCTGGTGCTATTACTTGTAGAATTTCATTAGCTTTAAATTAAATTTGACGATGGAATTCCTAGTAATGGTAACATTTTTATTCGATTCATGTGATTGGACTCGATGTGTTGGACCTGATCAAATGTAGATGAAGTTAATAGTGGGTTAATTTTATCTTCTACCACATCAAAAACAGCATTTGCAAGTTTGGCTTGTTTATCAAATGCAATTTTGGAACTTGTTGGAAGATTGTATTTCAATTGACATCTCAAAATCTCCAATCTATAGTGAGAAAATCATCTATCACAAAAACTAATTCATAGCTGGAATTCTCCCAACTATACAATAGTAGCGATAAATCTTTCTAAAAAACCTGAAAATGAAGATAATCAACGGTTACTAAGAGCTGAATGAAAATTTTTATTAACTAATCTCACTCATTAAATTATTTTAGCGCAGAGGATGGCGAATTTAAGTCAACTAAGTTGGAAACCAGTATAACAGACTCGCAACTTTCGTGGCTCTCATCACACGGCGTGTTATCGGGCGCCAATTTCATGCCGTGTGGTAACGAGACACTTATGCTACTAGTATTGTGATGTACTATAACTTACGAGCACAAACGGCATTCAATACTGCATCACATCAACTACAACCCCATATTGCAAAGAGCACATCTAAGATGCATGGACAAACATGCAATAATTATATAACATACAAGTTTCATTTGATAATGTTGAACATCAAAGTAAACGCTTCCCATTTGATGAACGCGTAGATTCGGAAAATTTGTTAGTAAAACGAATTACCAAGCATTTCTTTTCGGTTGCAGATTGATAATCTATCCTAAGAGGACAGGACCCTTCACAAACATTCACTGTTCCATGTAAGGACACTAATATAGACACCCAGTAAAAAAAACTGCACGCGGAACAATTTTGGGGCTAAAAAAACTGCAATATTTCACCAGTCTTAGGAAGGAATGAACTCTAGGCGACGGAAAAGATTTATGGATTTTTATAGGAGCTGCGAGGGAGGCGATTTGTGAGGGAGTAATCTTTTGATTGATGGCCTTCCCGCGTGAAATATGTGGGGGTGGATTCCTGAAAGCGCCGGAAAGGATTGCAAAGGTGACATATAAGACTGGGAGCATGGAAGGGAAAAGGGGTAAGGAGGCTTTCATTCATTCAAACTCGCACCGGATCCTGTAGGAGCAAGATTTATCTCCTCTCATCCCCCACCCGCGTTTACGTTTCAGAGCCAAGAGTGAGTCCGGCAACATTCTGCAGGGTCTTCCCCTTCCACCTGCTGTTCGACAGCGACCTGAGAGTCGTGCAGGCTGGCGCCACGGTCGCTCGCATCCTGCCTGACGTCACGGAGCCAGACTGCAAGGTCACCGATGTCCTCGAAATGGTAGGTTCTTTTTCCTTCCCCCCTCTCCCTGAATAACCCTCACCGATTCTTCCTTCGGGTAGTTTGAGCGAAATATCATTTCACCTATAAATCAATGAATTTAGTCGAATTTTAATGAAACATATCTCACCCCTCTAAAGATACCAAGATATCAGCCCCTTAACACACTGCTTTCCAAGATGTTTGCCGATAAAAACACCATCTCTTTTACATGGGAAATGGTACGTGTATGTACTCCAGAGAGGCATTACTAAAAAAAATGAGGAATTTATAACACCTAGATCTCGTCCAAAAAACTGGCAGTGATTACTTTTTACGTTTTCTCGGCCATTTTTTAAGATAAATCATATTGTCACCACAGTCATCAATCACAAAAAAACCTTCCCTACTGAATGAGTTTTAAAAGGACCGCGCAAAAAAAATGAGTCAAGTTGAAGACATACAGATATTTATAATTGATTTATTAGAATTTCAGTCACATAAAAGTATAATATCGTGCCATTAATATTGCAATATGTATTTCATGCTACCTAAAACTGCTAACATTAAAGCATATAACTCGTATGTGGTTTCCATTGTGACTGGGGAACTATTTCGCTCAAACCATCCTAAATGCCCGGGCAATAAAGGTGAAAGCAACCACTTAAAATCACAAACAATTTTTGAAGTCTGCAAGTCTAGGTTCATTATTTTCTGTCCAACTACCAAGATTGTCCAAGAGTTTTGTGAAAAGGGACAAAACATTCAGTAGTAATCGACATGAAAAAAAAAACTCAGAAGTCACTCCAGAAATCCTTACGTTCAATCCAATATTTTGAAGAATTGATACTTAAAAATACACACGGAAATCCAACCATGGCCAAACCTGTTTGAGGAACCAAATGAATTCTCATCATCATCACCATCAGTCAACAATCCTAAGATTGGCTTTACGCAGCCCTCCACTTAATTCTCCTATTATTTTACGCATTTCTTATCATTCATATCTTTCATCACTTATTCCACATATCTCAAACGAGGTCTTCCTCTGCCATTCTTCCCGTTGACCTGTCCCTCGACGATTATCTTCATCAGGCCATTATGTCTCATGATGTGGCCGATTAAGTTGTTCCGTCTTCTTCTTAAGGTTTCCAGAAGAAAACGCAATGAATAACCAGATGAGGGTTCAAAAGAATGCTGAAGACTATGAATGCAGCAAGGGCAATCTATCTTGCAAATATCGGAGTTACGTCCGCGGAAAATTTTGAAATTTTAAATAACATAAATATTTTCACGTTTCAATTTGCATTAAATTAATTCACACCGCACTCATTGGCGTATATTGTAAGTGTTATCAACTGTAAACGTCCTCATTTTAAAAAAAATCATTTCATCATTTTTCAAAACTCCGTTTCGCATATGGAGAGAATCAATGAATCCGTAACAATTTCCACGCTACGTCACCTTCTATTTGGTCACTTAGGTTCAATCCACTCCCAATCAGCTACCGGTTGAGTACCTACGTTATTCTCAATTGAGCTGCACCGGAATAATTTAAGAGTCCTTAATTATTAGGCCTGGACTACTCCAAAACCTCCAACATGGCTCGGGAATTCAGCGGAGCGATTAATCGACCGGCAACAGGGTCGTTTTCATGACGAATTCATTTCCTGACCACAGCCCGGACCGTTGTTTACCGAAAGGATGACTGGAGTTAATTTTCCAGTAAATATTTCGATTGCAGCCGGGCGGGATAGGCGATCGGCAGCGACTGAGTAGCCACCGATTCACATGCATTTTCAAAACGCTCATTCCCTATCTTCTTTTGGACCACAAAATCTCAAACAGGTCATTCATGGCTCAAATGAGTCAGTGTCCTCTAAGAAGTATGTGAGCCACTCGTAACGACGCCAGCTATCTTTAGAAAACCTCGCGCAACTGATATAAGAATTTTGACCTCATTTGCAAATATGCAAATACCGGAATTAAAACTGTCAGTTCATGAAAGAATACTGACCTCATGAGGTCAAAAATCTTATATCAATTGGCAGTGCAGTTCAAATCCTCATATTTGCAGGTAATTTTAGTCTAATTCTAATTTAATATTTCTAATAAAAAATGGCGAAATCGATTTTTCAATATTAAGGTCGCTTACATTGGAGTTCTAATTCTAACAGTTGCAAATGAGTTCCAAATTAAGACCAATAGTATGATGGCAGCATTCTAAGAAAAACTAACTCAAATAACCAGTAAACAGCACAACTAAACTTCAATGATTAGAAAAAGTAAATATTAGCGACAAATCTTCATATTCCATCAAAAAAAGTCACAATAACTACAAAAAGTCACAAGTCAGGGTGTGGCAGTATCGCTTTTAAATTTTTCTCGTTCTCAACAAGCACGCCATTTTGTTTTCACCGGTATCTTCCAGTTCTTGTTTAGACTGTAACTTCCCTAGCTGGAAGCGGCTGAAATAGAGGAATTAATTTCTACATCATAGAACGTCATTACTATTCTATTTACGATGCACCGAAGTTCTAAATCTCATTCTCATTATAAATGACGCTTGTTTTCATTCTTCGAACGCGCTGCTCAGTGAAAGACGTGAAATATCAATCAGAATGGGTTTATTTTCCATGTTAGCCAACAGATGGCCCGTTAGCAGAAGCAGTTGTCAGTTCAATCCTTTGCAGTCTCATCAAAAGAGTGCTCATAAAATAAAGTGCATATTTATTAAAAACATTGTTCACTGAAGTACTTAAGTCCATGGAGCCCCTACTAAATCTATCTGTATTATGTAAATGGTTTTTTTGTGTTATGCATGGTACCTACGAGGACAACCTGCTCCTTAAAGCCCCCTTATATATTCAAAGTGGAAGTGGACGCCTGAGTGGCATAATTGGTTTGCGCATTCGGCTCAAAATCAAGGGCACCTGGTTCGATATCCAGTTCAGGCGAATGATTTTTCCACTGTGAATTTCACACACTCGTTTGAATGATTTATTGACAAACAAACATCTTTGGATTAACTTGACGACTTTCCCATGAGAAATAATAGAAAATATTTGGTTAAGGTCCAAACATGAAATTATTTCATACAATACCGGGTTGTATAATAGCCTTAAAATGCCTCGCCAATTTGAACATTTGGAGATGAGATGAAGGAACGAAACCCCGCATACTCCGTCACACATTTGTTTCATATAGCGCGATTTTACATTACCCATCGTTTTCAGGAAACTAATAAGTAATGTTTGCTATAATTTACAAATCGTAACCCTGGTTGTATAATAACACTTATTAAACCCTGCATAATTCCACTCACCTCACTTTTATCCGAAAATCCGGCAATTATAGCTAATGCAAAACTTAAGCAATTCCACCAAGCGCTTAAATTCAATTTTGGACAACTCTACCCCGTTTTTTACTCTTCGTCATGAGACAAAACAGCTTTCCATCGCAAAATCGTTTTTCGCTTGGCACCGCAAAGCTACTGACCTAAATACAGTGAAAAAGTATTAATGAAAAATCATTGTTTCCAAGGTCAGAGTTTGCGTGCGTTTTAATTCTTAGAAAATTATTCTTCGAAAAAGAGATCATAAGGATCCAAAAGCCTATTTGTCTCCAACAAATTGATACGCAATAAGCGTGAAATTATATATTCAATATCCAATGAAACACGTAGTGAAAGTATACATTCAATATCCAATGAAACATGAAAATAAAGCCTAGAGCTTGGTTGCGAAATCGCCTGCTCACAAACAGATGATAGAGTCGATCTCAACGACAACTCAGGACACATTCCTATGCTCCTGTGGTGTTGTGTTTAAAACTACTAATAACGATTTCGAGCATTTAACTGAGCAATCACGCGGTAGAATCACGAAGGGTTCGAGATTATCATTTATTTTAACCATTCATGAAAAACTCACGTAGCCTTCCCCAACAAGATCTGCTCGCGGGAACATTGATAATTGAGTAAAATATCGCGATTAAAGACACCATGAACAGAATATCATAGAGTTAAGTTATTCAGTCGTGTGCGTAAAGCTCACCAAAATCTCCAACCATTTGTTGTTGTACCACGTGACTCATTTGTTACGTGCTCGGAATCATTCAGAGCGATTTCAAACACAACCCCTCATGTTTATACCTACTTCACCAGGTAAGAAAAAGTATTGCACAAAAATAACCAACACTATGAAAAAGATAGTAACAATAAAAAGTATAACTACCTTGCTGCTGATGTACGCGTTGCATCTCGCAAACACAGAGAGGTAAAGAGAAAGCTTTTTCGAGGAATAATTTTTTTTCGAAGATCGTTATTTCGTTATTTTTTAACCATTTTCTCGAGCAGCACCGCTACATCCAGGGCACGTGGAACGCGCGCCGAAGCAGTGTTGAGAGGAAACAATTAAACCGAGAATTTCCATTTCATTCGTCCGAGGGAAGAGAGAAATAGACGGTGCGCAGGTTAAACGACTGCCTTAAGCACGAGCTTCCCTCAGCAGCTTCTCAACGATCTCTTTAACCCCTCACACCTCGCCTTCTATACCAAATGAGAAATTAGAAATATCTTTAACAGCGAGGCATCCACATACCGAATATCCTGTTGTATTGGTAGAGGTGTCAAAATTATCACATTTTTCATAAAAACGAGAGTATTATACGATATTTAAACCTTAATTCTGACCACGGCAAATAACGCTAGTTATCAACATTTTTTTTCAAAAATTGACGAGAAAAAGGCTATTATAAGCTTCTTTTTCACCGCTGAGTTGGAAATAGATACTCAAAAACCTATATTACGTAATTCTGGAATTACCCATTACCCAAATGTTTATTTTTTATTCATTTTTTTCATAACATTTATTCATACAATATTCATTTTTAAACGGAAAATAACGAAAATCAAGAAAATTAATGATTTCATTAATTTTTCATACCATCAAATGTTCGCGATGGAGTATGAATTAATTTGCTGAATTTCGATCACCATTTAACCGAGAAATCATCTAACCATGTATAATATCCAGTCCATCCATCCATAATATCAACCGAGAAACCATCAAATTATTTATAATATAATCTATAAACCATCAATATATAATGAAAGTACTAAGGCCCCTTGAGCTTCAGTACTTTCATTATAGATGTGTTATTTTCGGGCGGAAAAATCTTTCCCATTCACTAGGCCTCAAAGGTAGAAAACAAAGAACAATGCACTTAATTAACAACCAACATTTTGATTTCCAGAACCTAACCTACTGAACGAATTTTATAGCAGAAAATGTCGACTCTCTAATTAGTAGCTACATCTGAGAATATAGCTAGAATATACCTTTAAGTGCACAATACACGGTCAAATAAAATATTTTAGCATAGTAAATCAGGGCTGAATAATACGCTAGGTTGAATTTAACCGGCCTAGCCATACTTCGAGCATAAATTTACCCCAAGGATAGCGAAACAGAGAGGGAAAAATTATGCGGGAAACGAAACGTTATGGGAAGGTGGGTGAGGAATGGAACAGCTATAAAGCGGAAGAGAAAGGGCAGAACATGGTTTGGACAGCCGATAACACAGTGCGTTTCAGAACAATGTATTGAATCCAAACAAATTGACAAAATACACAGATATTGTTCGCAAACCACAAGAAAAGCGCATCTAAACTACTGCATTATGAGCCAAACACAGCACAAAAGTCGACGAGAATACAAGATTGAGCATTTGATGCTCGCCAACGATTGAACAATGATTGTCTCATGCGGATACTTCCACAACTTGAGACAGTCCTAAAAAAAATTCTACCGATAAAAAGGGGATTGTGCACAACTGCCATCATGTTTCGCTACCACTATAAGAGTTTGTTAGGGAAAGGAGTACTTGGAAAAGGAGGAATGATGGAGTCACCAGTGGTGGAAGCCTATTCTTATTGGAGGGTGATAAAAAAGGATAATAATTCAACTACATCTTCATATACGTACATTCCACCCTGCGAGCCGCCGCATGGGCGTGTGGCAGTGGGTGTTAGGGAACCAGTCGTGAAAAAGATGTAAGGTTTTGGGAGGTGAAATGGTGACGTGTACTCTGGAAGTGAATTTAGTGGAACTCAGTTTTTATTGTGGTCGGTTATTGTGCGCGGAAAGAACGAGTTATTGCACCTATATATTCGGCAATGTATCTCTCTTATTTTAATGCTTCTGTCATATCTAGAGATGTAGTGAGGCGTCGTATAATATATAATAAAATATTCTGTGTCGCTCTGAAACATAATAATTAAGTCCCAGTTCGTAAGGAATAACTCTTCCACTCATAAGCCATTATGTAGCGCTAACATAGTTGAAGTTTGGTAGGAAAATAACTACTTCGAAAATATAAAAGGGTGTCAGGCTAATCTTACTGGAAAAAAAAACAAGGGAACCACAATTAAGTCCCGGTTCATAGGGAATGGGCATTTACACTTAAAAGCACCTTCTGCGTGATTACCACCTTGTTTCGCCGCCACTCTATAGCTGATCTTTTCCCTCCTCTCTTCCTTTCCCGACTTTCAAAAACCAATCAAGGTCCGGCCGCACCTCGACCTGACCTTTGAGCACGTGCTCTCTCACATCGATACGGTGTTCGTCCTGAGGACCCGCGAGGGCGCGATCGGCCGGAGGCGAAGGGCGACGTCCGGTGGTGGAGAGGGGGCGGACGGGTCCGTGGGGGCGGCGGAGGTGAACGGGAGGCAGGACGGAGAGGTGGGGTGCGAGGCCCAGCAGCCGCCTTCAATTCGACTCAAGGTAAGTGAAGGTGGGGGAGGGGAAGGGGGCAGAAGGACAACGCCCACATCCGGCGGGAGGATCACAGGATTCTACTCCCCCCTTACTCCCTGGGTCACCGAATACTTAACGACACGTTGGTCACATGGAAAAAAAACATTTTAACCTATTGGAGACTAATGGCCAGTTGCAGGAACGATACACACATATTCTAATACGTAATGGGACCCATAAGCCATGGAAACCATTCAATGAGTGTTGCAGAAACATTCGATAAATTTATTGGTTTCATAACTTATGGTATGGAGGTATGAGTTCCATAAGTAGCCAAGATAATGGATACGCAATGAACCGCTTGGAGACTTAATTACTTGATAAAAGAGTTATTTTGAGACATATGACCAGTCTGCTTACTTTACCCTACTAATTATTATCTACATTAGCAATTATTCATAGAATAAACTTTCATAAATTATATCCTGAGGTGGAATACTAGATCAAATATACGAAGCCATTGACTAGTGGTAAATAATTTACGTAACTAGTAGATGTGTTCCTGTAACCTGAATATATTCAAGAGCTTGATGGGTCCCATAGCTATTGTCTTCATAACTAAATGTTCTTGCAACCGGCCATTGATTAAAATAAATACTACAATCTTAAATATTTTTAAGGTATATATTAGAGAATTGAAATCCAGTCCAATACGTCAATGGGACAAAAATTAAATTTTTATATTCCTTTGCATTTCATAACTTTTATTATTATGCGCCAACTATCTGGATGGTAACAGACGGACTAATTTCTTAGTTTCTGTTTTATGTTTCTTAATTTTACTAGCTCTTTTTCCAACATAACTTTTACGTGTAAATCAATGCATGATTTACTTCAAAAACAGATATATTATAAAACTAGTGTCCCGCAATCTGTATTTTGGCGATGCATAAAATGTGAAGGGTGTATTTATAAAAAAACTGCACAATTTTTTCCTCAAGCTATTAAGTTTATGCATCTCGTGTACTTTTCTTTTGATTTATATTTTGGAAATATTGGGTGAAAAATTATTTAGTTTAGTTTAGAATAGTTACTCTGGTGACCTTAGATCTTGATGGTTTAGTTACATTTATGCATAAAAGAGAGAAAACCTGAATAGAAGCAATTGAATATTGCTGGGCGTGGCCTTCCGTGCAGAACGTTAATGCGAAATGCGTAATGCGAAGTTTGCCAAAATTGAGTTTTAAGGAAGAGAGCGTAAAAGAATAGAATATTGTACAGAGTATACTCTCACCGACGACTTTTACACATATTACCTTATATTTTCACGTCACCAACTAATGTTCACTCCTAATTATGAAAAAAGAGGCAACTTCCACTGTGATAAAATTTATTCCTATAAATTTTATTCCTATAAATTTTCTCACAGGAATTAATTTTATCACAGTGGAAGTTGCCTATTTTTTCATACTTAGTTATGTTCCGATTCCACTCCATCAAGCCTGAAACCACAGAGTAATGTTCACTCCGTTAAAATTTGAACTAAGGACGGAGTATAATCTTCCAATTCATCTCCTCCCAAAAATCGAGGAAGCAAGTAATGCACACTGTCTTTCTAAACTATTCTCTCCTAAACAGAGGGTTGATCGAATTGAATAAGAGACTACTAATCCAGCATTCTGCTTAAACTGACATGACTAAAAAGAGAGAACTCTTAGTATTTTCCACACTTAAAACTTTAATTCCCGACCCAGGTTTCGACTGCCTTGCATCCTTGAAAATGATTGCAAGGCAGTCGAAACCTGGGTCGGGAATTAAAGTTTTAAGTGTGGAAAATCCTAAGAGTTCTCTCTTTTTAGTCATGTCAGTAGAGTCATTCCACAAAGTTATGCTTTCTACTTTTATTTTATTTATATTAGTTTATTCTGCTTAAAAATGCTACGCCTCATTTACAAATATCACCATACTTCTTGTCCACTAATTTTAAGACTGGGAAAGGAAGCAAACTCTGAAATACTTTAATTGCACAAAGAACTGCCAGAGCCCTATATACAACGGCAGACAATTCTCTTGTTCATTAGGACCTGATGAAGATGACTGGAATGCCGGCGAAACGGTCGTCCATAGAAATGGTGCAAAAACCCGAAAATTACCAATAAACAAGAAAACCGCGGAAGCCTTCTTAACAATTTAACGCAAAGGACTTTAAATTAAGGAAGAAATTGAATATGTTCCTTCATAGGGTTGAAAATATACAACACTCCATTCAGAAGGCATATAAGCCTAGAGGAGTAGGTAGCTAAAGAATGTATTCAGTTACCACAGAGTACTTGGTTTAACGCTATGTGAGGAAAAAGCTTATTATATCCATATTCATGTTTAGCATCTGTAGGCACGATAAGAAAGGTTGTAATAAGAGCAAGCACTAAAATACCTAATGACATATTTATATCATTTCGGACTAATGTTTTCATTTTTCATCTTCTAATGTTTTCTACAGCTTACTACAACTTACTAGTTATGTTTCCCATAGATATCAATCCACAATATCTCAATTATATACATGTATGATATTTGTCACGTTTTAGTTGGATGCGAAAATTTTCATGCCTTCTTTCCACTTTTTCTCTCCGAATAATAGGAAAAAGTTTAACTTTACAGAAAGGCTAGGTGTAATAGTCTATATAAAATTTATTAATAGTAACCAAATGAATAGACACATAAATCGAGGGCAGTTTCAGACAATGTTCTCTATATGTTACCTTATACAATGAGCCAAGGTTAATACAATCGTGATACTTAATTTCATTTTCTTCCAGGGGCAAATGCTGTTCATTCCAGAGAGCGGCCTCATAGCATTCCTTTGCTACCCCAGCGTTATGAATTTAGACGACCTAGCAAGGTGAGACAAAGTCTCCTTTACGGGGAGGTTAAGATAAAATGTATTCTTCGGGGATTCTTTCAAATCAACAGCATAGGTTACGCTGGCTCTTAAGAAAAACAACTTAAATGAATGTTAAACTAACTTACTGAATTATTATTAAGCCGTTTCAAATATAAAATAATATAATTTTTCCAAGTGGCTCGTGTCTCCGTTGTATCATTTCATTACTAAGAAAGATAAAAACTTATGATTATTTCAAGAATTTCCTTTTCTTAATACTTCAATACAGAGGACTTATTTCATATTTCATACTTCTCATCGGATTTATTTTTGCTACTCCCCTAGAGTATAATATCTTTATGAGACACGTGAAAAGGAATTAACAAATGATGAATCAAAAACCACGCTGAAAATATTGCATGAATGTCATTATGTTTTTGTTAAGCAAAATAAAAAAACAAATAAAATATTCCTCTTTAGCTTACAATCGAAATTACATTCCCTAATACATGTTAACGCCAGAGAGAAGATTCTAACTTTAATTTAGCTAATTGTTAGGCATATTAAATTTTTTGAAGAGATGCTGACTTTCATTTAGCTAATTGGTTAATCATAGTGGAAAACTATTTTTTTTTGATATTACAGAATTCCTTGTAACAATAAGAATTGAATGTTTAAACGAACTTCTCATATGTTGAAACGTGTTATTACTATAATTTATTTGACAAAAGGTTGGCCAAATATTTTATGACAAATACCTTTAATTATATGCCTAAGCAAGTACATAACCTAAAAGATTGGGTAGAAATTGAGAAAAGATCAATGAATGGCTAATTAGCGAAATATAGAATCTGCAATTTCATATAATAATCTGCTATACTTATGGCAAAGATATATTTTTCCTTCTTTTTACGTCAAAGTTTCGGTAACTCATTCAAAGTCAATATATTAATCTTTTTGTCTTTCAATAAAAAATATATTAACTGTAATAAAACAATTCTCCTTCAAAGATACTATGATTGTAACATGCTTCTCGGTGTGAATATTTATGGAACCTTCCGACAAGCCATGTGGCTTAGAAGGACAAAAATTTATAGATGCAGTAAAGGCAATTATATGTCTTTAAAAACAATTCCTAATTTTTGCTAATGAATACGAAGATAAAAAGTAAAATAAAAACCTGTGCCAAACTATTTTTATCCAGAGGGAATAAATGACAATTTCATGCTGCCTCCCAAAACTAATTAACCCTTCCGTAATTTCAAATTGACAGGAGAGGGCTTTACATCAGCGACGTCCCTCTGCATGACGCCACAAGGGACCTCGTGCTCCTCTCTGAACAGTTTGAAGCGGAGTATAAGTTGACGACGGATCTAGAGGTGCTCACGGACAAACTGCAACAGACATACAGGGAGTTGGAGCGGGAGAAGATGAAGACGGATAAGTGAGTGCACTTAAAAAATGTGTCAGCAGTTCCATGTGAGCATGAACACACACAGTTATAGGCGGGAGTCCTCCTAAATACGTTCACTGACGTAAAAATGAAGTCAATAAATTCAAGGAGGGAGGATAAAAAACAGACGACTAACTAAACTAAGACGTGCCTAATGACTGTGCGGAGGTATACCAATCTTCCCCTTCGACAAGAGAAGACCGTTAACAGAAATATTCATTCATTGGTTGTTAAATTCGGAGATTGGTAGACTGCACTCCTCCACAATTCCCTATTCAATGCTAGTTCCGTTGCCTCCTGGTATCTCCTCCTATGTGCTTTCCTCTTTATTTGGTCCATGAATATTTTGCTGGGTCTTTCTTCTGGGGACTTTCCCCTCTATTTTCCCTTCAATTCCGTTCTTCACAAACCCATTGCGTCTCAGGGTGTGTCTAATTCATCTGGCTCTTCTTTCCTGCGTGGTGTTTCATATGGTCCTTTCCTCTTCTACTCTTCTAAACACTTCATCATTTCTTATTTTGTCCGTACATTTTATCTTCAGCATCCTCCTCCAGCACCAGGTTTCAAAGGCTTCTAGTCTGTTCTGGTCACGTTTTCCAATGGTTATTGCTTCCGATCCATAGAGAGCTACGCGCCACACGAATGTTTTCACATACTGTTTCATGGTTTGTAGTCCTATCTTCTTTGAGCACAGCAGTTGTTTCATTCCCATGAAAGAAATAATGTACCCCTAAAACTACATTACTTCCAACTTCCACCGCTCCAGTTTGTCAGCTATGGTTTGATGTTCATTCTTAGTCCTTAACGTATTAAAAGGAGGGATTAAATACGTAAAATAACATCGCGATGGAAGTTGGATTTAGGGATTACATATATATTTTTCTCTCTCAACTGTTTTTTCACCGACCATTTTCGGTGCTTCTACATGATTGTCAAAAGTGCAATAGATCGGTAATTTGGTGTTGAAAGCAATTGGCAAAGTGAACATTATAAAAAGTTTTTGCGTCCAACATGAAGCAATCAGAAAAATTATGGCCCTTAACATTAAGCCTAGCGTGACACAGTGTATTTCACCGGATAGTAAGCTCTAATAGAAGTAAAAAACATCAGTAGAACGACTTTGTTATTCCATCGGGAGAACAATATGTACAATAACCCAAGAAAATTAATGAACTGATGACGGGACTTCTGAGTTCAATTACGTTACAAGTATACAAGGCTTCTAATAAATGAAAAAAAGGAAAATTTGCCGCCACTGGAAGTACACAATATGTTCGTAAAATTAGATGTATGAATAATATTCTCCTCAGTGAAATTCCGAGAGTAATCAGTAAATGTCTCTCTCTAGCTATGTAGGAGTGCCAAAGAGTTTTACTAAAAGAAGAAAGCAATCGAAATCCGAAATTACCACACCTAAAGACTTCATTAAATTTTTTTTTCATTCATTCATTAAAGATCATTCATTCATTCATTCATTCATTAAAAATTCATAAAATTCATTCATTAAAGATCGGCGTCGGAAATATTTAATTGTTAACTTGCTGCAAAACGATCATTTTCTTTACCGCTTTTTTAGGTGATTTTATAAAAAAATGTGACCAAAAACAACTAGCATTTGACAGTACAGCTCTTTTAGAAAAACATCTAGCCCTCGCGCGTTTCTGTATCATTGTAGTCAAACGAGATAATTAGTTTCACAGTTAAGGTCTGTGAGATAAAAAAATACATTTATCCATAAACTATTCAACGCGTACGCCTGAAATTTCGTACACTTCAAGGATAACAAGTACGGCCACAGTGAAAAACTTCAAATCCACACTATTGACCAAATAGTTAACAATTGAAAAAACCACCCTTTTTCGACCCTTGCTTACGAATATCTTGATAAATAATCGTTCGATTCATGTGGATCAAAGATTAAACGATTGGTATTTTTTTTCACTCTTCTAAATATGAGCCAAAGCACCATTTTGAGTATCAATGACTGATGTTCATCACGAGTCGTTACAAAAACTCTGGGCCTTAGAGATCCAGCAGTGATGCACAAACTAAAATTTTGTGCAATCAAACTCCAGTCAAATTTTGGTACCATTTTTCCCTCTTGGCAAGACTAAGTACGGAACAAGCATAATTTGCATTCCTTCATATTTTAGAGGCGCATATGTTAGAAACTTTTCCTAGAAACTCAAACAAACAATCCAAAAGCACATGCGTGTAATTCAGGCATTAATAATAACCGAGCGCGAACAAAAAAGAGCGCATAAATATTTTTTAAAGTCATATGATCCAAAACAGACTCGCAATATTCTGCCTTGACAGCACGGTGTTGCGTCTTTACACGACAAATATTTCGCCGGGAAGTAGCAAAACGTAGTAGTTCTTTAATATTTCAAAACTTGAGATAAAAGCGATTTTTTTTATCATAATTGATTTAACCTGCTGGACTTTACATATATAAGCCTCGGGTCAATATAAGCAATACCATTCCTTGAGGACATTCCCCATATTCCTGAACACAAGTTATCACTTCACATACTATTTAAAATAAAGAATGCTCCCATTTTTACAAAATAAACCAACTAACAAAATAAATGAGCACACTTTTTTACGGTAAATTTTGAGAACAGACAAGAAGAGTTAGCTATACTATTATTATGGTATTCATACACTTCCTTCTCTTCCACGATTCCTACAGTCTCCTGTACTCCGTCCTGCCTGTGTCCGTGGCAACCGAACTCAGACACGGCCGTCCAGTTCCTGCGAGACGCTACGATTGCGTGACACTCCTGTTTTCCGGCATAGTGGGCTTCGGTGCGCTATGTGCGGAGTCCGATGCGAGCCACGGAAGCGGCGCTATGAAGATAGTGCGAATGTTGAACGAGCTGTATACCACATTCGATGTTCTTACAGATCCGAAGAAGAATCCTAACGTGTACAAGGTATGAGTATTCTGTATCAATCCAGCGTCATTGTAAGGCTATAAATGGAGGGCACAGTCACTACCGTATCATCTCGGGCTGACTCGGCCCGCTTTCTCAGCCAGTCTGACATTTCAGATGGAGCTGAATGATCTGTGGTGCTCCTTGTTATTCTTTTGGTTGTCAAAAGGAAACAAAATATAACCGTTAGTATTTAAGGCGTGTGTTTAAACCAGTTGTAACAAGTGTTTAGTTATGGCGAATGAAGTGACGTTGATGATATCGTAACAAATCGCAATTCTTTCTCTAATAAGACAATTTTGTTTACTCGGAATGCGACTGAAATCTTCTAACACTGTACATATTTTCACATCAGGTCAATTGTGCTTCAACTGACAGATTCGATGGTTCAATGAATATTTTCAGTCCGTTTTGGTTATCTAGATTATATGAGTCGGCTCGCTTCGAATTTTCACATCGGTTCGAGTTCAGATCGATCTGAGATCGATTGGTAAACGTAGTGAGTGTTTAAGTGGACTGAGCACATCGAAGTGAATCTGGAGGAAAATGTGAACGAAGTTCCGTATATTCCTCCCGTAAATCAAGTGCACTTTCTGCTCTGAGGAACTTTTGCCATGTACAGCCAATTATTATTACTTTAGACTGATATTTTGCTCTATCTATCCATATAACATACAATTTTTAATTTTAAAGCATGAAAATGTGGGACGGCCCACTTTAGCACTGAGGCCCCCGTGTAAGGCGTGCGCAAAACTAAATTACTTACATTTATTCCGCCCATTTGTGAGATTTTTATGCTAAAATCATACGCAAAGAAGGGTGTTCACTACATGCAATGCCTCTTCGACGTTTCGAGAAATCATACCAAGAACTCGATATCAATTAACGATTTATCCCATGCATTAATTTTATCGTCCCATTGAACTCAAGTTGTGACACGAAAGGGACAATCTAGCAAAAGTGTATTTCAGCGTCATTACTACTTTAGAAAATGTTAATATAGAAGTATTCGATGAATATTTTGAAAATACGCCAGTTTTATGAAAGAGATTCTGGCGTAAAATTTGGGAAATACTGTGTGTCCATATTGGTAAGAATAGAATAACAATAAACACTTCAACACCATTTTAATGAAAACCGACCATAGTTTCGACACTTTGTGTCTGTGGAAATTACTACTGTTATTCTATTCTTACCAATGAGGATGCCAGTTTTAATCGTATCAATTACTTTCGGTCGCCTGTGAAATGTATTCCATCACTTCTGGAGAAGCACAAGCAAAGCGCTTTCGGCATAAACTTCTTTGAAAAGTAACGATCAGAGGCATTTTACCAGTATTGATGGCGTAAACATTTATGAAATTAAGATCTCGATACACGAAACAATAAAGGCTAACGGAGATAAAACTTCATCATTTATGTTAAATATTATTTGACCGATAAATAAAGATTGACCCACGAAATACTTCTACCTTTCCCACAAACTGGCAGAAATTGATTTTCATTCACCCTCGCACCAACTGTCGAACTCCTTTCTCTTAAGTAAAAGGTTTCAGAGAAATAAAAGGGAGATAACCCGCTTCAGAAACTGCGCAGAAGATACGATCTATTTTTTAAAACTTTCCTATGTCTCTGCTAAAAATCGGAGAAAAGATTTTTCAATACTATGCAACTGACAAAACATTTCCCAATGCATTTCCAATGTACCCAAACGGTTTAATATTTTTTTCCTCTAGGTGGAAACAGTCGGAGACAAGTACATGGCCGTAAGCGGTTTACCAGAGCCCTGCCGTTCGCACGCAAGATGTATCGCTCGACTTGCCCTAGATATGATGGATCTAGGACAAGACGTGTCAGTAGATGGAAAACCAGTGGTAAGACTTGATTCTCAGGAATAATTTACCTACAGACTTATCATAGCAATTGGAAGTGAGAACACAGCAAGACTATGGCACTACTACGCTACTTTGCCGAATATGAAATTAACAAAACAAATCATAACATCTAATCAAGATATTCAAACTCATAAATTCATTACGACATTCCCTTACTAGGTGGGAAAAATTACTGAAATTAATTACTACAGAATCGCCTAGAAAACTGGTTCCATTATATAATTTCCAACAAAATACCCATGCGTATCTTCAACACGCTCTATTATTATTAAGAATCCTAATAGTCCTCCTCTTTAGAGGCTGTTCTGCCACATTTTTCCGTGACGTTAGCGGTCTAACTCATCCTCTCAAACAATTCGCTCAACAATCACATACAGGTTTCACCCCTTTCGTCATTCGACAACCATCCATTTTCTCACCATGGCCAAATCATCAAAGCACACTCCTTTCGCGTAGGTACAACACTAGAGCTACTAGCCCACATTTTGTAATAACCAAATCATTCCTAACCCTATTCATCCTACTTTTGCTGAAAACACTTCTCAGGTACCCCCTTTCCGACTTTTTAGCCTACTCATATACTTATCCTAACACACACATGTTTCGCTTCCATGTAATCGCTTCCGGGAAGAACACTTTACCGCATTAACGGCAAGTTAATCTGTAAAGTTTGAAATATTTGTCAATGTTATTTCTTCCAGGTAGCATCCTTGACATTTAAATTGAACACAAACACTTTAAAGTTTGAGCTAAACAACATCACAAGGGGACAGTTTTCACCAGATAATTACTTTTAACGTATGTGAAAAAATTCCAACCTCAAGGAGGAACTTCTCTGGCACATGCAGAAATTGAGTATTGATTATAATCTACAGTTCCGTTGACTCTGGCTTTCACCTGCAAATTTGGGTAAAATAATTAATTGAATTGGGATTCGGCCCAAAACACATGTCAAATAATGGCCCGTCCGACCAAAATATTAATTAATCATTTAAATGCATACATTTGAGAGGTGATCAAAAGTTTTTCTTCGAATAACTATTACTTTGAAAATTTGGTCACGGGAAAACAAAGCTTATGAGAAGTAAACATACGAAATGGACATAAGGCGAAATTAAATTAAAAATGTTTACAGCAGATATTTTAAAATGGAAATATGGCAGTTCCAGTTAAATTTGATAATTCGTATATTTCCAAATAAAAGCCATAGAAACAAATATAAATTAGATAGGACGTTAATTGAAGAATATACAGGCAGAACCAGAGTAAATGGGTATATTATTGAAGTTTGTCACTTGTTATAACTAAATACAACACGTAAATGGCCAGAATACGATCGAGTGCCACTGGAATAGACGGAATATTTAATGTTATTAATGGGAATTATCTAAGATGAGTACATGAGATTCTTTCTCGCCATTACCCGTCATCGTATTCCCTCCCTCAGAAATTGTACTCAAGAATTTATCCTGTCTTCCCTTGGAAACCCCACCTCTCTCTCCAACATGTGCTCTCTGACATGAAGCTCCTTCATAGCATCTGGAGGGGCACTCTCCGCACCAATATCCTTCTTCTTCTCTTTCCACTTCATGTTCCTCCTCGTACCATACACAATAGTCGTCTGATTAACATCCCCAAATTTCGCCTTTCGATATCCCAGCGTTCCCTATTCTCCTGTATTCCAAAAATTTTTAACTCCTTGGTTTCGCATGCACCCTCCCTTGACCACTTCTCGCCACCCTCCGCTTTCAAATCCTTCCTTACGAACCATGTCAGCAAATTATCCTCATCTTCCCTGTTTACTTATCGCTAAGACCCCGTCCACGTTCTTCTGTTCTTTTGTATGTTTTCCATTTTCTGATATTACTTTTATATTTTGTTAATGCTTATAATTTATTTGATTGTTGGCCATCCAATTTCATAAGCCTTTGTGCCGTTTTTGGGCCTTTTTCAAATAAATACATAAATAAGATTTACCAAGTAAATGGTTTCAGGCTTGACTTTGTGGAAGTAATTCATAGTAACTTAAATAAAACTTTGTATACTGCACTATAGGTTTAATATCACTATTATTAAACCTATAGTGGAGTATACAGAGTTTTATTTAAGTTACTAAATAAGATTTAGTTGGCTTGAAGATTATCTAACAAACAGACGGTGGTATTTTGTAGATTTATGGTATCCTATGTGGTATTACAGACACCACGGCATTGTACACAGTGGACTTAAAATTACGAATGGTTCCACTTAACTGTATCGTGAGAAAACCGTGCCATCAGGTTTTCGACATACGTATGAGACCTAAAAAATCGATTAATAGGAATATGCCCGAGGAGGGGATTCAAATATTATATAAACGGTTTCTACTCTATAGAATTTTATAATTTCCATTCTAGAAAACTATTGTAAAAGGATAACAAATTACAAAACTTAAACATTTCGCGCATTCAAAATACGTCTCAGAAAATTATAGGCATCATTCTATTCATTTAATCAAATTCCATCATGCTTGACGAGGGGTTACGCTAGTCAAACTATGAAACCTCTTTTTTTATGCTCAGAGCTTAATCAGGGGAGAGCAATTAGACTAAGAGTGATCACGTCAATAGGAACTCATGTCAAAAGAGATGTTTGCTTTTCTATGCAGGGGATCGGGTTGGTGTGGTGGCTAGAGTAATGTCTAGCCATACGGACGGCCAGGGTTCATATCCCGGCAGAGGAGGACATTTTCCATTGGAAATCCTATCCCTACCTGTGGAAGGCACTTCAAGTGCAGTACTCCGTCGGTCGGATGAGACGTTAAACAGTTGTCCCCTCGGCGCCTTTCGTTAAGAGTAGGCTAATGCCGACGCCGGGTTTCTATCCACCCTTCCTCCCTTACACTCCCCTATGACTTTAAATGACCATAGTTGTCGGTCTCCTCCCAAGATATCCAATACAACATACATCCAGCTTTTCTACAACCACTTCAGAGACAACCTTGGAATATGTATTCTCAATTTACTAAGTACGACACTTTTGTACTCAGCCTTGATCACTAGCCTTCGGAGTCATAACTATGTCACAACTTTCCAGTGAAATTAAATATTTAAGGTAGAATCAAAAAGAGGTGATTTCCTCATTCTCTGTCACAAACATGTACAACAACTGAGAGAAAGAATTAGGCAGTGAAGATACTTATATCATAATATTTTTCCCTCAAGTTCTCCTTTTCCAAAAATTGTCTATGCTCTCGAACCAGCAAAAAATGACGATTCGACTTCTAGCACAGCTGATCGATAAAGCGCACCACTATGTCTTAATTTCATTATTATTTTCACAGAAAGTAACCATTGGTATTCATTCCGGGGAGGTCGTCACTGGAGTAATCGGACACAGAATGCCGCGCTACTGCCTTTTCGGAAACACAGTCAACCTGACGAGTAGAGCAGAGACGACCGGGGCCCCAGGAAGGATAAACGTCACTCAGGATGCCTACAGGTGAGCACCGCAGTCGTTGACGCTAAATCATTTCCCGAAGAATGAAAATCAAACACAGTGGTAAGAACCAGGCAATGTTAACAAGCAGGAATAGCACAATAAAAATGAAAGAAATAATATGGTTCATTTCAAATTTCATTCTCATATCAATTGACAGTTAAAAATGTATTATAAAATGTTTCCACTCCCTATAAGTCTTTAGTTGAACATCCAAAGCAGCATTTATGCAATGAAAATTTCCTATGTAAAATGGATTTGTATCCATTACGAAAATATTCCAACACATCTTTAACCTTGAGGCATCTGAAATGCAAATTGATTGACAATAAAAGCTTCCACAATAGCAACTTTTCACTGTATCACACACTTGCTTCCTCACGCATAAAGTTGAACTAGAAATCAGGGGGCATAAACACCGGGAATCATCACAGATACTTATCATCGCAAATTTATACCGGCTAGTCTTTATAAAAAGTCACCCACGCGTTGTTAGCACTGCCGATTTTAACGCTTGATATTTTCACCACTAACACAAACGCGAGCCAGATTTAAAGTCTAAAATCACTCGTATACATACCAAATTTTACAAGTAAAAATGGACGGATTTTAAACCTCAATCTCGAAAAATTATTTACACAAGCGTCATCACGAAAACGCCACTTTGTAAACGCAGAGGAGTCGAGCACTCGTCACGTGTCAGTCGTCCAGTAGATCTATGTAGTTCATCAGTTTATTGGGCAAGGGAAGCTGGCGGATTCCGTACGGAAGTTCCCAGTTGTTCCACAGCGCCTTCCTGATTGCGCAGCGGCACAGGTGCCTCAGTTCGGGAGGTCTGTGCCACCGACTCGGCGATATGACACCTTCTCGGAAGAGCCTTGGATGTACCGGCGTGCTGTAAGCCTTCTTCCACCTGAGCGGGAAAGGGTCTTGGCCCTCCCACTCGACCTCTTCGGCCGGGACCGCGACCCTGGGACTGGCCCTCATCAACACTCGCAGACAACTGGCGGATTCCTTGGGGAGAGTGCGGACCCCGGCGGAAGCCGCCGCACTGAGCTTCCGGACGTGACTCTCCAGGGGTGAGTGGGCTCTCCTGTCCTCCCCGTGGACCACCATACCCCTCCCACCGTCGCACTCGGCACCGAAGCGCAGTAACAAGAGAAGCACCTTGGGGCGCTCCATCAAAGATGCAACATAGAGTGGTGGTGATCCCTCGTATGCCTGCATTGGCACGTCCACCAGCCTGGTCAGAACTTTAGCCTTCTGCGGCAAGTTCTGGGTCGCCTCCTCCTCTTTCCCCCATCTCCTATTCTCGGAGGCACCAGCACAACGCCTATTCTCCACCCTCCCAGCAGGACCGGGGACCTCGTACGAGAGTTTCATCTTGGCAGCGTGAGACAAGAAGTAGGCGAGGGCTCGAAGACTTTCGTCACCGTCCGCGAAGTCGGTCTTCCACCCGCAAATCAAATGGGTGACCTTCGTTCCGAATATCGAGCCAATGAACAACCTCTCGAAGGTCTTCTCGCAACTGAATATGCTATCAAGCAGTCCGGCGACGACGGTGCAGTCTTCCAAGCAGCGATCGAAGCATATCTTGGCGGCGACGTAGAGGACGTCGTGGAACTTTCCCATGAGGCACACGGAGCCGTTGGATCTGCGGTGGACGTCGTGGTATCGCAGGGCTGCCATTACGGCGAGTCGACAGCCTTCCTTCTCGTCCTCGCAACTCATTATCAACGTCCCGAGGTAGTCGACCATCTCCCGGCGCTTGTGTCTGACCGATAGGCAACTCCTGTCCATCGAGGAGAGGACGTCGTCGAAGAAACAGTCCAGGACGACCTCCATCGCGGAGGTTCGGTGGAGGAATATTATTGAACGGGAGGAAATAGTGAACTGGAGGGTGCAGGTGCGTCCGACAGGCGAATGTGGGAAGCCAATAAGTTTGGAAGGAAGCGGGGAGGCTTCACAGGGATCTGGGGGGAGAAAGGGTGGACACAAGTGTGGACGAGCCGAGGAAACGTTATACCATACCAATCACCCTTCTCACCCCTTACGCTGCCTCACTTCACCTGAAGAGAGTACACAACTAATCCTTATAATAGGTACATTGTAATACTCTAAATTTATCCAATTAAACTAGACGACATTCGACATCACTTTGCAGAATAAATTAACGGTATCCGTATTGAAAAGAATAGTTTGCACTTTTCTTCAATTAGTAACAAAATTGGATAAAAATAATTAACTTAGTTGTACAGAATTACAAAGTATTCTTTCCAATATGGATACTCATCCGATAAAGTATGATAAGATACGTTATACCATAACCAGAATTATGACAAAAATTCTGACTTACCTTCCAGTAAAAGAACAAAAAAAATCTAAATTACTATCGTTAACCGACTCCAATTCAACAATGAAAGCCATTGTAAATGTTGCCATAGCAAAACAATGGCATTTAGAATTGAACCCTACCTAGGTTCGTAAAATAGAAGAAAACATTATCAATAAACTCGCTAATTGGCGAGATAATGAACCATTTCTGGCAGTTTCCACTTAATTACTATCTATATACTTATAACGCATGATCATTGCTATTTTCTAAAAAAAATTAATAAGGCGCAGACGCGTTCAATGATCATATGATGGTTCAATGGTAATGGTAATGGTAATGATGGTTCAATGATAAATGAACAGGCTTCCAGGACTTAATGATCATAAATCCTATGCTACTTAATAAAATATTTAAACGGTAGTCATTCTAATGTACTTAATGACAGGTATTTATTTATTTAATAAATGGTACTTATTTACTAAATTAATGATATTAATCAAAACTACTGATTAAGTTTTCTTATTTTGCGACGCGATAGATTTGCAACTAAACTGAAAATAATGACCTTTAATGCCAGCGTATCGCACATTTAATATCACGCAAATATGTGTCATCAACATTTAAATGGCAATCCAAAAAAATTGAACCGCTCGTTTGATTCGGACGCGCTTCCAGGCGCGTGGCATGCCAGGTGAGAATAAACGGTTGAACGAAGGGGAGGATTACCCTCACGGAGGCAGGGGCTGAAGGGAAGGTGGTCGCAGGGTTTTAAGCATAAGGAGGAGAGGAAAAAAAGAATTGGAGGGGAAGAAATCATGGCGAGGACGCGAAGCCACACGAATTCCACGCGCTCGTAAGAGAAGACCTAAAAAAAACGGGCCGCGAGGAATAGAGAGGTGGCATGCATGAAAACGTGCCGCTGAAAACTGCGAACGGCCAGCATAAGGGAAAGCAGAAGAGATACGCTCAATATTTCCATTCAATACCTCAACGACCTCTCGCGCTATATCTGCTAAATTGAAAAGCCCACTAAATGAAAGTGAATTCAATCATCTACCAACTTTTCAATATCATATCGAACAACTAAACAGATGAAAACGTAAAGAAGATATCAGGTTCCGGCTTCAAGAGATCAAAAGCGGCGTAATGCAGTTCACTTAAATAAGCAAAAATCATTAGCGTACCAAACCAAGAGCAAAATGACTGACCAAAAAATGGTACTAAACTACATATTTATTTTAATTATGAGATTGCAAATTTCTGTGCAGATTTTTTTATAAATGGTGCATATTTGAACTCAATTTAATCGGATTTTTTTTAAATTTTGAGTATGATAATTCCAAGCCCTGACCCATTTATATAAAATGGCTCAGATATAAAATTCCAGACACATTTGATATAAAGTGGCTAATTATGTTAGCTCCATCGACAATTTTTCGACATCAAAATGGACATCGACATCACAACGAAACATAGACAATTTTAGCTCAATTGATTATTCTATCAGTAGCATACCGATAGTGTGGTGCTTATCGGTGAAAGTAAATTTCTTCACTCGAGTTGGTGATAAGTCACCTCCAGTCCACACCCTTATGGTGCTTGGCAGGGTAATTAGTAGACGTAGATGATATTAAGAAAGCCATTTTTTCTTAATTATTCTATCGTCAACTATTTGTTACTTCCGCATCGTTTTATGGCCAATAACTTTATTCTACGTGCATTCAAACATGAATCTTCCACGGAATGTTTCATCTCTGCAATTGTGAAGGCATATTCACAGCGCATCAGCGAAGCAATATCTTTCCTTCGGCAAATACAGTTCCACATACACCAAGAAAACACAAAAAATATTTTAACGTGATCATTTTTGTAATCTCTGATCCAATACTGTAAAGGGACGATATAATAATTACGAAGTCTCGGGCTGTTTTTCTCCATATTCATGCCGAAATTCCAGTCATTCATCTACATCTACGAAATACCGTACAAGCCACCACTAGGGCTCGTGGCACGGGGTGATTCCACACCACGCATGAAGCCCTCATCCAGCTGAGATTCGAGCCGCGCACGTTCCCCCGGATGCCAGGCGCAGGCCAAAACCAGGCAGGACAATAGTGTGCGGTCAGATTAGAAACTAGGATGGTACTACGTACAAGAACATGCTGCCTTGCAGTATACTACTTTAGGTACAGCTACTGCTTATAATTACTACGACAGATTTCGACGTTCGACAGATACGACGTTCTACAACGTACTAAATCATGCAATAGCTATATCATGCCGGAAATTGCATGCAAGGATAGCAGCTAATAATGACGTTAAGATATTTAGCAGAAGTGCAAAAACCTATTTTACCTAGACAGGGTTAAAATATCCTAGAAATGATCTATCACGACTATTATGGTTCCTAATTGTGCGAGGAAAAAATGTTTAAATCTATCGGTAATGCAGTCTATTTCCTAAAGCTTATGCCTGTGATCGTTTTCTACCATAATAGTTTGGCTCTAGCAAAATATGTTTAACGTCTGGCAAAAAATAGTCTATATCAAATTTTCGTCAAAGTTTAAAAGTCATTCAGGTCATTTAAAATTGGACTGGTGCACAGATGTCTCATACGGACGTTATAGACGGCCGCAAATACTTATTAAGCCTTCATATTAGTGATGAGTGAACTTTGACCGAAATACACAATCTGCAAACTGCTATCAGCTTGCATAAACATTCTTGATACGCAGATAGGTATCGCTTACATTCAAAGTCTTCATGAATGACATCAGATTTTTAGCGGCGATGAAATAAGCTGTAAAATGACGGGGATCGGGAAAACTCATCACGATCTTACGACCATTTAATTAAGCAACTCGTGACGCTCTGGTGAAAAACCTTCATCGTCTTAATTGGAAGTCACATCTCCGGAGGATCCTCCGCTAAGATCAGCTATCAGCTAAGAGCGGCATTGTCATGAGTTTAATTGGCACTGGAAAGTTTTATGGGGTGTTCAAGTATTCATAACCCAGTTAAGCTTCCAATTACGAGGCAGCTCGTAGCAAACGTAGGTTCCACATGAAATCTCTACCAGAGGGAAAAGAGGAAGATGTATATTATTTAGAAATATAATATTACTCGAAGAATTATAAAGCATATTCTCATAAGCTACGTTATAATCATCATAACTTTTTCCACGAGGATAAAAACAGCACATGAAATTGGGCATACGTTCCAACTTAGAAAACATGGCCATTGTTTCCCTAAGATTGTCCGCAATCACTTTAGTGTTTGACGGTATGATACTTATCAATATTTAGTAAAGAATACCCAATTTACACCGAGTTTCCTCGTCATTTGTACCCCAAAACCGTTAGGTCCTCGAAAAATACTTTGGTGTTTACGAAATATGCTTTAGTGCTGCCGACCCAAAAACTCAACAAGCTTCCCGAATCAATTATCATAACTGGTCGGTTTTATTAGTTAATAGAATAAAAATATAAGTAATACATGTAGCGTTATGGAAAATTTAGAATAACAGTAAAGGTCAGGTTTCAGAAACATTATCTGCGAAATTTCTCTTTCCTCAATAATCAGGCTTGTCGAATAGACGATATCAATTCACCCTCTCAAGACCTATGATTTTACATATCAGTTTTAAAGTTTAACAGTCAAACATTTTTTTGTTTATACAGTAAACATATAAGTAACACATGTAGCGTTAGGGAAAATTTCAAATAACAATATAGGTCATGTTTCAGAAACATTATCTGCGAAATTTCTCTTTTCAAAATGTTCACTTTCGTCTAATATACAATGTCAATTCACACTCTGGAGACCTAAGAATTATGCGAATGTTTTAAATTTTAACAGTCAAACTTAAAGCATTAACATTACGCGGGTTAACGTAGAAGCTTCAAATACACCAGTTCGTACCGAAATACAAGACGCCCTCGAAAGTTTCTTCGACTAAGTTGCTCAGCTGGTGCAATGAGTTCACTTTAATGCTATGACCCTCATAGAGAGACAAAATAAATATTCTTTGAATTTTTGGATAACAATAATCTTTATTAAATGTAATTATTTTCAAATTTCATAAAATTATTCAGCTCTTCGAACTGGTGCGTAGGTAAGAACGAATTTTAGCTTAAACAGTTGTATTTTTTTTCAGAGCCAATTTTAATGTTTTTCAAATACTCATATTCCAGGTTGCTTGTACAAGAGGATAACACGGATCCACAATTCCAACTCGAAAAGCGCGGAAGCGTCGTAATGAAGGGGAAAGCAGAACCAATGGAGATGTGGTTCCTGACAAGGAAGGAGCAGTAGATATGATTCATGTACCTGCTTCGACGACAATTGGCTTGAGGGAGAGCAATTAACAAGAAGAATATCATTGAACGAACAGAGTAGGGAATAAAAAGATGACGCGGAGGCCTAGAGAAGAAAACAAGCTAAATGACAGTGCATGTAAGCGAAAACTGGATTCCGAGTATTGTAATGATCTAAACAGATAAGAAAAATTCATGAAAATTGATCCGGCAATGAAAAAAGACAAATAATGAAAACGGAGGTGTTTCACTCACGAATTTAGTTTTTTCCTGAGGTCATTATTTTCCCACACGCGTTGCTACAGGATACATGCGAGTTATTATAAAAAAAGATGTATCCGAGTTTGGAAAGAGTTGAGAATCCGAACAATTCACATTGGAGCGAGAGTTGTTGACAGTGGTATTTTTCCTCACCCCCGAGGTCGTACTATATAAAAAAAGATTTTGGAAAATAACTAAAAATGGAACAAGATGAAAAAACGAACAATAATTGGCCATTTATATAACTTTGCCCAGTTACCTTTACTTATTCCCAAAAGAATTTATTCAATGACTAAAAAATCGGTACAATATTAAACAATAATATCGGCTCATTAACCAACCCAGGAAAAACTATACTCACTGGACGGAAAAAAAAGTCTAGGCTACACAGGGTGTGTACGTCGGATTTTCGATTGAAAACAAGTGAGATTCAGAATAACTGGTGAGATTGTAGAATCGCTCGTTTTCTTTTGAAAACAACATTTCTATATGTTTTTAGTGAATTAGCTTGTATTTAGAAAATAACTGTTTTTACCAAATCTAAAAACGCGATCACAAGAACATTACAAGAAAAGAAAAGCTACCAAAGAACTTCAATTTGAAGCCAATTAAAGAACTATACTGTGGAACATTTAAAGTTCTCTAAAGTCCATAAATTGGTACGATTTCAAGAAATGAACTCCCAATGAAGGTACGTTTTCAACATAGCAATATTTTTTCCATGAGATTCAGACTTCTTATATCTCAACGCAACATTCATATTTATACATGTACCAATAACATTCCAAAGGCGTATAAATGAGAAGTTTTTTTAAATAACCGGGAGTTGCGAAATTTATTTTCGAATAGAAAACATTCTGCAGCGATGAGAGATAAAATACTTAATGGAAATATTTCAGGAAGCGAGCCATATACTGTAACCTTCAGACGTCTGTGAAAGGGAATAAGTCCTAGCCTCCGCTCTTAAGCTCAGCTTGAACTGCATCAATCATCAGTTTATTGCTAATTGTGGACTCTCTATGTTATCCAAAGGGCTCTTAGATACCTCTTGGCCAAGTTTCCAGGGAAAATTATTGCCAGATGAAAAACATGCCTGAACCGTAGCAAGGCAAATACACATTCTGCTCATCGATGGTACTCAAGCACACCGCAAGAAAACCCGCGTAAATAAATACATAAATAAGCCTCTAAAATAATTTTGAAATATCATAAAACAATAGCTTTCACCCTTCGTTAGCTTTAATGTGGTAATGAGCAATAACGTAGAGACCTCATCACGCCGCTTCGGAAAACCTGAGCGAAACGGCAATTCGTCACGTGAAGCCGCGGCTTTATCACGCTGTTGCCTCACGAGAGCTCCTATGAAACATTCCAAATGTGACTCATGATCTCATTTTTTGGCAAAAGGCAAGTCCACAGCCATTCACTACAAATGCATATTTCAGGGTACAGCGGAAAGAAAATTCGAATGCACTACCCTTGTAAATGTGGTTAAAAGAATTTAAGATTATTTATCACTGTTTTATGTTATGTAAGTGTATTTGAATAAAATCTGTTGAAAAATAGTAGCAAAGTATTTTCCATTTAAAGCCCACTTTTATAATGTTCGGTTGGTTTTTACAGTAAGATGACTTAGTTTCTACATTAACTACATGATAAAAGAGAGTTTAGGATTTTCAGAAAAAACATAAGACAACCGGTTAAAGTGACGTGGTTGTTGAGAAATCGAATTAACTTACATTTTAAGCCGAGAAAATATATGACCGGAAGTTTTAAAGCTGGGCCTTAATATAGTTCCCATTCATGAACTTCTGATTTTTACTTAAGTAAGACCACGGTGCTCCACATGGTACTTTAATACAGTCATTGTTTCCGGAAAATTCAAAATAAAATTAAATCAGCAATTTACATATTTACATCTACATACTACCCTACGAGCCGCAGCATGGGCGTGTGGTAGGGGGTGTTAGGACACCAGCTGTGTAAAGATGTAAGGGATAAGGTTTTGTAAGGTGATATGGTGATGTACACTGTGGTGGAGAGTACTTAGAGGAGCTCATTTTTTATTAGGGTCGGAAAGAACGAGTTTATGCGCCTATCAGTTAGGAAATGTATCTCTCTTATTACATCGTTTCTGTCCGACCTAGAGATGTGGTGATGCGTCATGATAATATTCTCTGTGACGCTCAAAATAAAACAAAACGTCGAAAAAAACTCGTAGATATACGAGAACAGAGAAAGTGAATAACTAAGGGGTTTTCGATGAGACCGGGAAAACAATAACATAACCCAACAGCACGGTATTATTAATGCAAGTTCCACGATCCTGAGGTCAAAATCAGTACGTTCTGCGCATTATATCTTTCAGATGGCACTAGCAGCACAAGATTCGAGAATTAGCATGTAAAAACTTATATGTCTCCATGCAAAATTTCTTACAGGCAAGTATTTAGGCGCAAATAAGATGTTCAATTCCTAATTACGAGCAAATTCTGCATGGAATACGCATAGGACTTTTTCATCTTCTATGCATGAGCCCTTTAGGGTGACCTGACACAGAAAAACTAGTCACTACCAAAAACAATAATCAAGAGAAGAGTTATTCCGCAATTAAAACGCATCATCTACCAATCAGAGGTACTTTTAATGAAGTAAGATCACGGTGCTCCAGATGATACTTGAATAGTCATTGTTTCTGGAAAAGTCATCACACATTAAAGCAGCAATGAAAAAAAACGTCGAAGAAAACTCGCAAATGTACGAGAACAGAGAATGTGAACAACTTAGGTGCTTTCTATGAGCCAGGGAAAACAATAACATAACCCATCAGCACGGTACAACTAATACAAGTCCCACGATTCTGTGAGCAAAATGAGTACGTTCTGCGTATAACATCATCCGGATGACATGAGCAACACAAGGGTCGAGAACTAGCATGCAAAAACTGATACATCTCCATTCAAAATTTCTTACGGGTAAGTATTTACGCACAAAGAAGATTATGAATTTATAATTGCGAATAAATTCTGCATGGAATAGGCATAGGTCATTTACATCTCTTTAAGGCATGAGTCCTTTTTAGGATATCCTGACACAAAAAATTAGTCACTACTAAAGAAGAAGAATCAAGACAAGAGTGTATAGGCAATTGAACGCATCATCTACAAATAAAAGGTGCTATGTATAAATAATCTGTTGCCATATTTAATTGTAACTTTTACCACACCACAGAGATAAAGCACAGATACACGACCCGGGTTTCAATACACTAGTGCCATCATCAGGTGCAACCAAAGGTAGGGAGCTGTCTTATATACTGGAGGGAAGAGGGGGAGGGGGGCGGAAGAAAGGAGAAGACGGGGGGAAGGAGGGGGAGGAAGAGAGGGAGGTGGCAAGTATCAGAGTATAACTGCCTCGAGGGTAGGAGAGGGGGAAGGGAACAAACATTCGTTAATAATACATACATCAGGGTCGTGCATTTTTCTCAAAATTTCGAGTTGCTACAGGGCATCGAGCTCTCGTGGACTGTCGTTAAAAGGAAAAATATTGGTTAAAAATTCACTGCCACGTCCATTACACAATAGGTGTTTGACGAAGTTGCTTATATTCTCACTGTTTTTAAAAGCGCCAAAATATGATTTGTCTTTGTCCTGATAGTAAATTTTATTTTTGTTTACCCAATTTACACACTACCTGTGTTTTATCACTGTGGTGTAATAAAAGTCACAATTAAATATGGCAATGGAAATGTACCACGAAGTTACCAAAGATATTGCCCAGTTTGAATAACTTGTCGTAATAAGTTTCGAGTATCCAGCAATATTTTGTGGAAATGCACAACAGACATCATGATCTCAAAAATGAAAAGGTTTTTATTCACTTTCAACAAAAATAATTATATTTTCCGACCTGGTTTCGACATTAGCCACGTCATTTTCAAGGTACATTTTGTGGTAGCAACAAAAATGTTAGGTAAACTTTAAGGTAGCTATGTCATTTTCAAGGCAAGGTTTTTACCTTGAAAATGACATAGCTTATGTCGAAACCAGGTCGGAAAACAACTTATTGGAAATAGATTTTCAACAGGTTATGAGAAGATATACCACAACATTTTCGTTACGTCACTATGCAGCTTTCGTTTATCTTCCTAATTCATGAACCTGACTCACTGTGAAATCCGTTAATATTACTGTAGAAACGTCGTGGGCGGAGGACAGATCAAAATTCATTCAGGAGAACATGACATCGCCTCTCCCACGGCACCGTCTTATCACTGGTGCATGTTGTTTCTATGTAAAGTATACAAATACAAACGACATGCGGTGGTGGTCGAGAGGTGAATGGGTAAAACCGGCAGTTTGAAAAGCGAAACGCGAAAGCGACGTCGCCGACGCTGCAGAATTTACAAAGAGCTCTCTCGTGGGAGGGAAGACGTGAGGGAGGGGGGAGGGTTGGAAGGGACTTGGGGATGCTTTCCGTTGCGCACACACGGTAAAGGAGGGAGAGGGAGAGTATGGGAAGCACGCGGAAGAGAAGAATCGTCCCCAAGAGAGAGAGAGAGAGAGGAGAGAGACGAGAGGAAATGGATAGGCGGAGAGAAAGGCGAAAACCCTCCCTCTTCCTCGTCGTACACTTTCTTTTATCCCCTGGCGAGGATGAAAAGGGAGGACGTGAACGGAACAGGTGGTTATACAAGGGAGGAGACTCGGATGTGTTCGACGCATAAAACCAAGCCGACGGATACGTATAAAGCGACGGTTTGGGAAGAGCCAGCAGTGTGCGCGTGCGACAGAGAGAAGGAAACGATAGCGTACGGGTGTTGGCTGGGATGGGAATTTAGAGGTTGTTTGGCAAGAAGCATCTCCGTGCGCTGTTTGGTGAGTGGATAGATACTCGATGAAATCTACTCCGTGTGCATAATAATAATAATTTAATTCATTTCAGGTATTCCAGTGTAGTACAAAATAGGTAACCCCTGAGGATGGGCAAGTATTGGTCCTACTATCAGATAATCCATGCAAAAGCAATAGCAACAAAAAAACATGGTTGAAATTTTACAATCAAATGTTTAAAAATCCAGTGAAGAATTAGAAACTAAAATGAAAATTGACTCAGAGATACACAGAGTGAAAAATAGTGGTTACAAAATAGGAGACATATAAATACATGGTCGGGTAAACTTAGTATAACAATAACAATAGTATTACAAAAACGATTTACATTTTTAAAATTAAGTTCGATAAATATTACATGCAAATTACATAAAAAACCACTACATTTTTATAAGTACAAACCAATTTTATATTTCATTAAGAAATTTTCTGATGATTTATTCTTCCTTGATAAGTGTCATCAAGGTTAAGGGGGCCCTTTATTCACCGGAACAGGGCCTTTGTGGACCTTTCGTACAATTACATAGTGTCCACCGAACATAATAATAATCATCTATCCGTCCAGCCTATAATAAAAAAATCACGCACTTTTCCCAGCTACCTTTGTCCCAAGACAAAATATATCCCATGCTAAAATTTCATAATCCACACATGCCCTTTTTACATCACTAGCTTTATAACCTGGTTCACTCTAACCCCAGTAAAAGTTCGCCATGTATACGCAGGTTGGCGATAACCCAAATCAACTATTTAACCACGCTGGAGTTACTACGGTTGGCGCTGGTAATAATCATTTTTAAGGCGTGTAAACGCAGGTAAGTGAGAATAGTCGTTAAGTGATCTAGTACACATGCAGCTTTTACTTAAAGCTTACAATACAAAAGTTTCTCGGGTCATTTTCCGTATCCAAGTGTCAGTGCTAAGTTTTTCGATGCATATAACTGCATAAGTGAATGATAAATCGTATTTTACGTTCAGAATTAACCTTAAAGTAGTCCGAGCGAGATAGTTCCCTAGTCATAATACAGACCATATTCGAATTATGTTTTTATTTCACCAGCTGTAGGACACATCAATTTAATATTACAATAGTAATGGTGCAATGATATAGTGTTTATATGATAGAAATGGTAAGTAATTAAATGAAAATATCTTAATGTCTTTTACTTGACTAGTTTTTTTCGCGGTACGTTAGAAACTTCTTCAAAACGGAAGGTTTTTTGTGATACCAAAGAACCTATTGTGCTGACAATATGATTTATTTTTAAAAATAGTTGAGAAAACATACAAACTACACGCTATAAGTTTTTTTTATGACATCTAAGTGTTAGAAATTCCTCATTTTTTTTAAATAATGACTCTCTGGAGTGCATACACGTATCATTTCCCAGGTAAAAGGACTGGTATTTTTTGGCAAATATCTCCAAAAATAATGTGGTAAGGGGTTGAATTTTTGGAGTCATTTGAGGGGTGAGATATTTTTCTTTGAAATGAGGCCAAATTCATTGATTTCTACGTAAAATGATATTTCGCTCGAACTACCTTTAAGGCGCAAGCGAGGACCGATCATGGGCAAAACTCGGAAGAATAAGTCATTTATTCCGCTGCATATATTGAGGCAATGACTCGAAATGGAAGTTATTTACAAATCTTGCATGTCAAGATAACATGCTGAAATGTTTTTACCTATCATAAAAGAGTGCAAACGACATATTAACGTAATATTCTCGGGGTATCTTGATGGTAAAGTATAGCGTAGTGATATGTCGTTCGGTTGATATGCTTTGTAAAGGGCAAGTATAAGAACTTAGTGTTTCCACATAATTTATTACAACAAGACGACCTAGGTTTCGACGAAGCTCGTCACCATCAGGTACATTGGTAAAAGAAGACATAGTTCTATGTATTCTAATACATAGATACTCAAAGTTGGGGGAGGTACAGGTGGGGAGGAAGGAGTTGGGAGGTGGGAGTTAAGATGTTGTGGAGGGGATGGGGTGGTAGGTGGGGAGGGGTAATGGTTTGTACAGGGTGCAGGCATTATAACTTCCTTTTTTCAAACACAATAAAACTCATTTTATGAATCAGAATTTTTTTATAATGTAGGTATATATCTAAAGTATTTTTTGCACAGTTTTGAAAATCATATCAGGTAGGTGACGCCCACCAACGTCCGTACACTGAATAAGCCGATTTCTGGTGTTTGTCATGACACGTACCGGGACACGCAGCGGGTGTTTGCAATTTCTGCCCAGATTTTGGCCTTCAGGTCTTGTAGGGTCCATGGACGGGCGACCGAAACGATACGTACATCAATTACACATTTCATCCCACCATAAGTTATTCTAAGAAAAAAATAGCGTGAAAACCACGCAATTAAACTTCGTCCTCTCCCTCATTCCAATTCATTTCCCTTATTAGGCTGGTGTCTTCAAAAACCCCTGCGACGGCTTGCAGGGTAGTAAATGGATGTAGATGTTCCCTTTCATCCTCGAGGGAGGACGTGAGCAGAACAGGTAGTTATGGGAGGGAGGCGGATGTAAGTCCTCGGCGCACTAAACCTGAGACAACGCATTCGAATAAAGCGACGGGATGCGCAGCGGAGCACAGAGAATACCAACATCCCAAAAAGCGGCGAAAAAGGACAATAAAAAGGTATTCATTTGAGGATTGTTTAAAGAGTACGACACACATGAAATACATTTGACAGGTGAGTAAACCCATCATCATCATTGGTTGTTCAATCCTAAGATTGGTTGACTGGAGCCCTCCACCCATCCCTATCTAATGCTAGTTCCCTTACCTCCAGGTATCTCTTCCTATGTACTTCCCTCCTTATTTGGTCCATGAACTTATTCCTGGGTCTTCCTCTGGGGAATTTTCTCTCAATTTTGCCTTGATCTACGTTTTTCACAAACTCATTGTGTCTCAGGTTGTGTCCAATCCATCTGATTCTTCTTTTCTGTGGTGCTCCATAGGGTCCTTTCTTCTTCTATTCTTCTGTTAACGTCATCATTTCTTCTTTCATCCGTCCATTTTTTCTTCAGTATCCTCCTCCAACACCAGGTTTCGAAGGCTTGTAGTCTTTTCTGGTCACCTTTTCCTGTGGTCCATGCTTCCGATCCAAAGAGTGCCACACTCCTTACGAATGGTTTCACAAACTGTTTCCTGGTTTGTAGTCTGAGTAGAACCATGCGAGATCATAATTTGGTGATGTAATGCTTACAACTCATGGGCAGCTCCTCAAGTGCAGACGACCAATGAAAAGGTCAGCACAAAAATGATATACAAGAATGAAGTATTTTCAATGGCGGGAAAATGAATTTTGTTGATTTCAAAGTAACAATTATTTTTAAAATATAAAAACAGTAAAATAGAAACAACAAAGAGAAACAAGTAGTTAGTAAAAGGTTGTTGATGGACTTCGAGCGAAGGAACGTAGAGCGAAATATCATTTTCATCAAGAAATTAATGAAGTTGGTTTCGTTTAAAAAAAAAACTATCTCGGCCTTCCAAAGATACCAAAATATCAGCCCCTTGCAGAACTACTATTTGAGGAATTCGACAAAATAAAACCCGACCATTTACATGGGAAATGGTACGTGTATACACTACAGAGAGACATTACTGACAAATAAGGAATTCCTAACACATAGATCTCGTAAAAAATAACAGTGAGTAGTTAATATGTTTTATCAATTATTTGTAAAATAAATCATATTGTCACCGCAGTAATGTTATTCAGGATCACCAGAAACCTTACATTGTGAAGGAGTTTCAAACGTAACGCGCGAAAAAAAATGAGTAAAGTTTTACACTTATGACGTTATTTTTATTTAATTACTTAAAATTTAAGTCATATTAAAGATTATTATTGCGCCATTAATAATTCGATATTTAATTCGTGCTTCCTACATCGGCAGAAATTGAAACGTGTAATTCGATTAAGGTCTCTATAATGATTTGGCTTCCATCTTGATCAAACTACCTTAAATATAACATAGGAGGCAATTACGAACCAAAAGTGAAGGCAGTGCAAAGAATATTGGAAAGAGGAATGCTTCAGGATAAAATGAGTTCATTTACCCACGAAAGAAGGAAACGAGAGAGAACAGGCGGCAGAAAACCTGGCAAAAAACTTAGAAAAAGGGGTTAGGGAGGAGTCCGATGAGGGGCGTAACGAAACTCGGGACCCTGCCCAGGGGAGAGAGAACTAGGGGAGAGTGGAAGCTTTCGATAACTGGTTTTGAAGAACAGTGGTAAATTACAATTCACCGAGGCCATGGTAGGACGCCTACGTGACCGAAATGAGTCCGATTTTTGCATTACATCATCTACATCTATTTATTACCCTGCAAACCACCACAAAGGTGTTTGGCAGGGTTTGACTTATCACCAACACGAACTACAATAAAGAAATTTAGTTTCAGCAGCATGCACCACATAATGGGAACGCTTCAAATGCTACAGAAACTACTAAAAGAATCCATAATACAACTATGTAAACTTAAAACAAGAGTCATGCAGGGAACATGCAAAATATGGTATTAGCACTACTCGGCAGATTTGGAAACATGCATCAGGCAGCATGTGAATTAAACAGCACTTGTCAACTAACCAACTTCAAAGTCTTAACTTAGCCATTATGGACTCTTATCGATCGCGGGAAAAACAAAATTTTAAACCTTTCTGTTCAGCAATCTATTTCCCTTATTTTATTTTCATGATCTGATCCACCTTAGTATGTTGGAGTTCGTAAGATATTGATAACTTGGTCGGAAAATAAATTGGTTTTGAATTTACATAAAAGATTGAGTGAAATTTTAAATCGACGATCTGAAAGCGATTCCCATCCAAGTTCTTATGAGAGGTCAGCAACACTAACGGGACTATCATAACGGCCTTACTCGTACCTTGTTTATCTTCTCTGCAAGCGTTCCAACTCCGTTTTTAAAATTACATCATGAGGATCCCAAACACTGGCAGCGTATCCTAAGTGGGGTCTAACAAGGGTGAAGTACGAGGGCTGTTCAAAAAGTAATGATAATAGAGACCTTGAGAGAAAGTGTGCTGCAAAGAGTAGCAATGCTGCATACCATCGTATAGCCCATTCTGTTTGCCATCTATAACGACCAGTTTCAAGTCGATCTGTGCAGTAAATGGACGCATGTGACGATTCACGTCACATGTGTTAGATATTCGCCTACCATGTCCAGCATGGATGAAAAGTTAGAGCAACGTTGTACCGTGAAATGTTTCGTGAAACTCGGAAAGAACCAAAAAGACGAGTGTGAATTATCAACTACGGTGTCTGGTGAAGATGTTACGAACCAGATGACCTTCTACAAGTGGTATTAAGCGTTTGAGGATGGTAGAGAAAGCATTCCCGACGAGCTAAGAGAGAGACGCACCTCAACGTCTCGAACAGAGTTTGTAATGAATACAGCTGTCAATATAGTCCACGAAAAACGACGAATTACCATTAGGGAGCTAGCCACAAATGTAGGTATTTCAGAAAGTAGCGCATTTTCGATTCTGCAATATGATTTGGCCATGCGACAAGTCTTGCAGATGGGTGCCGCGCCTGCTAACACCGGAGCAAATTCAAAATTGTCTCAGTGTGCGTGCGCGGCCCCACGTCGCTCACACTGTAGTGATTTCTTGAATGCTAGAGGCGTCGCAACTGTATCCCACCTATCGTACAGTCCAGATTTGGTCCTTTGCGACTTTTGGCTCCTCCGCGAAGTCAAGTTGCCGCTCAGGGGACGGAAATTCAAGACCAATCATGAGGTTAGCAAAGCTGTGGAGGCGCGGCACCAGGAGCTCGAGAAAGATGAACTGGCGTTCGTGTTAAAAAGTGGCAGAAGTGCATCAGAACAGAGGGGGTTATTCCGGAAAAGAGCATGTAGATTTGGAAGACTGAATAAATATTTTTACCTGTGGAGATTTTTATCATTACTTTTTGAACAGCCCTCGTGGTTGATTTTTTTTAACTTTATCGTCGCACTTTCCAAGTACTCTTTTAACAAATTCCAATTTACGATTAGCTTGGCCAGTTATTTCCCGAATATTTTGGCTACACGAAAGATCATTGATTAGTTTAACTCCGAAATATTCACAGATTCTACAGTTTCTTACTGGGTTATTTGTACGTAATAACTGCAATTTGTATCTATCATCCGGATGACACGAGCAGCACACGACTAGACGAGTTAGCACAGGAATAATAGAAGGTTGAAAGTACCGAAATTTTGAATTTCAGCAAATACAGAATGGAATCAAGTAGATATCTGTATCCTTTTGAACTGATTACAGTACATATGAATGATAAATGATTTGAGATTTTACCGGTGTATTATATTGAAATATCTTTCTCGGGCTTCGCTCCGGGTAATGTTTTCATAACCTTAGATCCCCGTTATTATCTCCTTCCTATTGCTAGGCGCATCTTTGTTTTCTCAATTCGTTGATATACAATCTTCAAAGACATTTAAATATCTAGGAATTTCCCTAACTTCTGATACATATTGGGGAACACAAACAAAACATATGCGGCACAACAAATGTTTTGTTTGTGCTGTGCCGCATATGTTTTGTTTGTGCTGTGCCGCATATGTTTTGTTTGTGCTGTGCCGCATATGTTTTGTTTGTGTTCCCCAAAGGTTATGAAAACATTACCCGGTGCGAAGCCCGAGAAAGATATTTCTACATATGAATGGTTACACTGAGTGTTTTTTTTTAGAATGCTATCTCCCATACCACGAGAATAACCGTATAAACAATTTACTTACAAATAAAACTTTAAACATTTTCTGAAGGGAATTTGAGCATGATGCAGAAATGAAAAATTACTGTGCATTTCATTAATTTTTTGGTTAAATCTTTATGACTAGAGTCCCAAATGCTCGTGGCGTATTCGAGGTGTAGCCTAACCAGAGCGAAGTAGCATCTATCTTTTACTTCTTCATCCGAGAACCTTCCTATTACACGCTTAACAAAACCTAGTTTATTTAATGCTGTGCCGCCTATGTTTTGTTTGTGTTCCCCAATATATATCAGAAGTTAGGGAAATTCCTAGATATTTAAATGTCTTTGAAGATTTTATATCAACGAATTGAGGAAACAAAGATGTGCCTAGCAATAGGAAGGAGATAATAACGGGGATCTAATGCAAGGATGCAAATAAAGCACGGGCGAAGAGTTTAAAGTGGAATATTGCGGTGTATGGCGCATAAAACGTGGACTTAGAGAAAAAGAGGACAAGGATAGGCTACAGGCGTTTGAGATGACGGCGTAGAGGATAATGAACGCAAAGAAGGCGAACGAGGAACTTCTTGGTACGCTGGGCGAGGGAAGGAAAGTTTTGGAGGAGATTAGGAGGAGCTGAGTAGGTGGTTGGAGCAGGTGATGAGGGGCTAAGGGATTCCTTGGGCCGCGATAGAGGGGTGGATGTTCGGTAAGCGGGAGAGGAGAAGAAAGAGAATAGATTTTTTGGACGAGATGAAGAGAGGAAGGCTGAGAAGAAGAGAGAAATTGTGTGAGGAGGTAGAGGCTGGCGTCTGTAAAATCTTGAGGATTCTTAGTCTTCCATTTACATCTATCCACTTCATATCCTGCGAGTCACCTAAAGGAACGGGGTGAGTTACTATCAACATTCAATATAAAATACAACATTGAAGTTTATTTAATTACAGATACTGACACCAAACTGGTCTTTTTGAAAGCAGAGATTTAAACCTATCATAATCAGTATAATCATTGATTGTTCAATCCTAAGATTGGTTGACTGCAGCTCTCCACCCTTCCCTATCTAATGCTTATACTCTTACTTCCTGGTATCTCTTCCAATGTACTTTCCTCTTGAGCTGGTCCATGAACTTATTCCTTGGTCTTCCTCTGGGAACTTATCTCTCTATTTTGCCTTCAATTGTGTTCTTCACAAACCTATTGTGTTTAAGGGTGTCTCTAATCCATATTGTTATTCTATTCTCCACAGTGTCCCATATGGTTCTTTCCTTTTCTAATCTTCTGTACACTTCATAATTTCTTATTTTGTCCGTCCAAACCAACACAATTATAGTACGCTAGTAAAATTATAGCATCCACGATAAACATTAAAACATCAGGCTAATATTAACATGTAGCAAAATCTTAGTCAATCTCCCATTCGGCCTTTTTATAAGATGAAGTAGCAAGCATGGCGATGAAACTATTGATTTCCGGTTTCATGGAAAAAATGTTGAAAACATCAAAATGTCACAAGCACCCTGCAAATTAGTTAGCTCTGAAACCATTTATAAAAATATTATGAAATTTCGAAGACATTTTTTCATATCCGATGATGCCCATTATGTGATGAAACCGATCGTTGTGTTAGCAAAAAATTCCATGAACTTATACGAAGTTTCTTTAATTTTTCTTTCGCGATGATATTCCACAAAGTTGAGCCTGCCTATCGAATTCCGTTAGCACTCGTTCAAGACGCAGGCGCATCATTTTACCCAAGGCTGAATGATAAGCATATAAACCAGCCTCAATCGAGTGAAAATGCAACAAACAATCGGAATTAAAGGTACATAGAATTACAGGTGATGTGCAACTTAAATGTTTTGGAAACGGGTTTATTTGGGAAACACTTCAACCTTACAACAACTAGAACGATGACTCTAGAACAACTGCACAGAGAAGGCGCTGATACTCGTATGCATCATTCTAGAACTAAACAAAAGAAAAACACCATGCGTTCTTAAATGTAAACAAATCAATTTAAACTACATTAATAAATTTAAAGGATGACACAACAACTTTGTATATTCAGTTAACAGAAGCCATATCTCTCTCCTTTGGCAAACGTCAATCAATCGCTGGGACTCAGAATAGTTACCTGGGCAATCCCTCTCAGGAACCCAGGGACATACGGGAATTACCCTTCGGGGATATCCTCTCCTCCGGCAAGTCCATAGGGCCTCATGGGTAAACACGAAGGTGGTTGGTACAAGGGTCCATTAAGTCTGAATGCCGTAGGGGTCCAAAGGGAGCTACACCTAACGTAACTCAATCATTCAATTATCGAAGGTTGGCTGCGCGAACTGATACACCTACTAAATACGACTAGGATTACATCCTGCCAAATGGCTTTATAGCAAGGAATGTCACCACGATAGCCTTAGCTCTTAAAGCGGCCATCAGGATAGCACAAGTAGTTCTCAAATTTAGCAACAGAATATTTCGTAACAAGAAATGCCGATAAATTTTGAAACTTGTTCTTAATCCACATAATAGCACTTGGGCGTCGGCTTTGCGTAGACTTGAGATGTAGCGAATGAACCAATATTCATAGTAATTGTTTTTATAGATTTGTTAGTTTTGAACTGTAGAGTTGCCGATTTTGGAATTTCACATACAAATTTGCAGGTGAACGAGACCTGGCAATACCGAATTTATGCAAAGAGAATTAAAAGTCGAGCAAGAGTGAGATGGCGGAGGGTGGCGGAGTTGTTTGTGTGACTGCGCTGGAAAATGTGCATCGAGTGCTAGATTCCCACCCGATTGCTTTTGACTCTCGAGGTTAAGGATATGGGTTTAGCCTTTTTTTAGTATTTCAAAACTAAAGAATGTGAGTAGAATTATAAGTCTTATGTGTTCAATTTCTAGGAAACTAGCAATCAGATTAATCAAAAGCGAAGATGTAATGAAAAGGGAAAAGAAAGTGAAACTTTATAAGAAAGTAAAATACAAAAGTGGGTTTAACTGCCACCAAAGGTGGCAGCTTTAGCTAGTAAAGCTAGATAACGATGAAAAAATACATATAAAATTGGCCACGGTATTCCACGATGGAAATCCCGGCACTCGACTTCGCAACGACGCCAAGCATCGTCAAGTTAGGGGCGGTCCTCCCATTCTTTTTTAGTGCAGCGGCTCCTTCAGCAAGCGGCAGGGAGTATGAACGAAATTACCAAAGCTGTCGAAGCGCATTAAACTAAATAATTACAACTATGAAAAAAGGCGTCCAATTTCCCAGTTTTTCATTAAGTAGCACTGATGTAAAACTGTGGAATTGAAAAGTATTTTTCATACTTACATTTAGATGTAATTCCACATATTAGGGCCTGAAATGGTGCTTTACCTTAGAAAATAACTTTGAATGCAAAATGCACGTAGATCCAACATGCTTCACTACATCTCTAGGAGTGACAGAAGCGATAAAATAAGAGAAATACATTGCCGAACAGATAGATACAAAAAGTCGTTCTCTCCGCGCACATTTAGCGACCACATTAAAAACTGAGCCCCGCTAAATACACTCCCATAACACACGTCACCATTTCACCTCCCAAAACCTTGTCCCTTGATTCATTACACGGTTGAACGGTTGGTGTCCTAAAACCCCCTACCACACGCCCATGCGGCGGCTCGCAGGGTAGTATGTAGATGTAGATCTATAGCTTACCAGGTTAAAATTCTGACACACTACTCACTCAGGTAGCTCAGTGACTTCCTTTAAAAACTTTTTTACTTTGTATCCGACAGTTCATTTATAGAGCTAATCCATATTTTGCTTTGCCCTCCGCTTTCCCCAATGGGGTTGTTTCAAAAGCACCAATAATTTTTGCTATTTTCCACATGATGATGCTGCAATAAAGTAATTCCAAGCAAAGGCTATCTACTCAACCCTTTATTAGAAACGATTTCTGGTTAAGAGCAGAGTTCTGAAACCCTCGAACAGAGGGAAAGAGAATAAGAGAGACTACATCACTTTTCAACCGAACTCCACAGGACACGAAATGGCGCTTTAGAGAAAAGCCCCAGGAGGATTTCGGGAGGAGAAGACAAGTACAAGACCACCGGGTGCCTTATACCACAATCTAGAGAGGAAAAGCTGCACGTGATGCTGTGAAGCAGAGGATTGATTTGTTTTCGCCTGAGAGCGTGCGTGAGAAGAATTTGCCGAGGTGGGGAAAAAAATGTCTGTACTCTCATTCAAGAAATACGCCAGTGGGTCAACCGATAAAACTAACACTCTCAATGTTTATCCCGTCAATTGACTATAAATAAACCCAAAGAAGAACGATCACATTAAATGAAATATTTCAAGTTTAAAGTCCAAATCAGCTAACAACATTTTAAAATACTATCCGGTCATCTTCTAACCTATCTCTAGCGGAAGAAGAAAATAAGTACAAGACCTCTATCTAGACCATAATCCAGCTGATATATCCATATGCCCCCTATCGCATGTTTTTTAATCTACTGAGTAGTACTAGCACCATGTTTGCATGTTCCCTGCATGACTCTTATGCCACGTTTACATAGAACCATCATATATTATTATATTAGTTTCTGTGGCATTTGTAGCATACCGAAAGTGTGGTGCTTGTTGTTGAAAGTAAACTTCTTCACCCTAGTTCACGATGTTGATAATTCACCCTCAGCCAAAACCATTGTGGTGGCTATCAGAGTAATGAGTAGACGTATATGTAATCTATCATGTAATTTTCATTTTCTTGTCAAAACAAAAGGACGAAGATCTTTTCAGGCATATGAGTGTGGTGGCAGACGGTGTATTGCTAATTTCTTAAAATCAAGGCGCATGCCAAAAATTCACATCATTCTTTAAAAGAAACGGAATATAAGTCGAAGGAGCAAGAGTGCTATGGAACAAACTCGGCGATTTTTAAGCTCTACGATCCAAGTGTCACTGAAATAACTTTCAGATCAAAAATTCCAAAATTGGCTATATGCAGTGGAATTACGAGGAAGATTTTGAAACCCCATCCATGAGAGTGATGGTTTATATAAAGAAAACAATAGTAAATCGGCTTAATAGCGACGAGATCCCCTCTGCCATTCAACCTCTCCTCCATTTACAAATAAATTACAACGATAAATATAATTTTAGGCATAAAAAAACCACTCGAGAATAAAGGAAAACATATATACAGTGTATACCAAATGTATACGATGTATATTATCAGCCAAATGTGTAAAAATAATTCATGTACAATGTACACTGTACATGTGTCGAAAAAAACTTGAGGAGTATTAGTCTTACATTCTGGTAATAAAATCCACGGCACGAAAACACTGTCATGCAAAGAAGTGAAAAACACCAGTGAAAATTTGATAATAACTAATACTAACACCAAAGTTTAGCAACAACAAAACTAACTAGCACAATGAATATAAAAATGTGAATGCGATATGCGAAGAAAAACAAAACGAAATATTTATAATTCATTATCAAATAGAAGAATCCTTAATTGAAAATAATAAAAAAAAATAAAAACAGGTTGGGAAAGAGAGTGACTTATGGTAAATGACCGCTCGATACCGTGGCATGACAAGCCTTGATTTTTTTTTTACCAACGCCATCCCATTTCCTGATATCATCTGTTTAAAGAGAACAAAATCATGACACGGTAATACGTAAAACGAGATATTTCAACAGCTTCGGCAAAGTCCGGTGGTCGCGGGTTCGATTCCCGCCTGGGTGGAACTGTCACCATTCAGGGCATGGTTGTTTGTGTTCGCCAGAAGTTGTTATTCACCCGACATAAATTGGCCAAGTGCACTTATTTCGGGGTCGAGAAGATAATAAATAAATAATATAGCTCCATTATGCAACCTGCGTGAGAACAATCATTAAATTCATCAATCATCAGATTCATCATTAAATGGGTCTCAAAGGGCGTACGGAATGATTTCAACAGGCTTGACTAAAACCAGTAATCTTCCCAATATTTGATTACCTATGAATCATTAACAACTTCTGTTTTTCAGCAGCCGCACGGGTCAGGATAAATATTTAACCAGTAAGTTCGTGAACGTCAAACGTGGCAAGTTTTTCAAACGTCTAAAGGTGGCAAATAAAACTATGCTTGGAAATCGATCCTTTTTCCTCTTCGCACCAAGAATTTCTACGAAATATTAGGTGATGCAGTGGGCACGAAAAAAAGCAACCCTACCCTACCACTTGTGAAGATGACTGTAAGTGCCAATAGCCCGTCCGTCCTTCAATGCCACCCTTTCCTCAATTCAGCACAAACCTCAGGCATCATCTGAGCTCATTTACCAATGCGCAATGAACTGTATTATGTACAATCAATGTACAATTTTCAGAACAAAGTAGGTACTTGGAATACTTTTTACCTTTTTTCTGTAACCTCCAGAAACCATAGATTAAGAGGGGAAGCCTTTTGTCAATAAAAAATGCTGGTACACAAAGAGTAAAATATCTTTGGCAGTTACACCAAGTGTCTCTTATATTTTCTTTATCCATTACTCTTTAACCACTTTCACTGCATTTGCAAAATTACTTTTAATTGCCTCGTAAGTGTATGAAATTCTCCCCTTAATCCCTTTAATCATACATTTCTTTCCCTGTGCATGCAGTATATTCGGTTTCCCATGATAATCTCAGCCAATTTTCTCTAAATATTTCTATTTCATCAGCAGTCCATTTGCCTTTTCCTGGATTTCATGCACGGTCGAGAGCGGAGTTTTGCCTCTCCGCAGCTGGACACGACACACATCCTAATGTGTTGAGACCCCCAAGTGCTCTGAGCTCATTTCTCTCCGACACGAATCCTCCTTAACGTCACGGAAAGATAATGAAAGTAGTTTTTCTGCAGGCTTCGCGAATTAAGATTTAACGTGACATAATAACCTAATAGGCCTCCCAGCTAGGATTGAAAGCACCAACAATCGCCATACAGAAATAAGGAAGGTGAATACTAAGTCTTTCCCCCTAGATTAAACCTCTAACTAACAGGCATGAATAAAACTATTACAGGAGATTGTTACCATTTCTCTAGGCTCATAATTTTTAGTGCCAGCGCAAACTCAACTAACTGGACCACGGATGGGTTGCAATACAATAGTTAAGATAGTTAGGATGTAATTAATCAACCCACCATATTGCTGAATTCCTCATACACTTCATTAATCATTTATTAGAGAACAATTGAACAATATTTGTACACAGGTGCCAAGGTTACTATTTTTATGATAGTGATACTTGGCTGATTAATTCTTAACTAGTACAATATTTAACCAATTACGTTTATTAGAATCAACTGCTTAACATGAAGATTTTTTATGCAGATCTCTACCACATTCTCTCTCAATTAAATCTATTTCTTTAAAAATCAGGATTCATTCAGTCTTTAACTGTCTTCATGTCGTCCATTCATTCTTTCATTCATTCCATGAATACATGTATGTTGCGCATCCAGGTTTGATATACTCTCCCTGAGAAATCCCTCCAACTCATTTCTCTTTTTTACTCCCTTTCACCTTCCCTTTTATTAATAAAAATTACAAAAACAACTCCATATATTAGTGATTGAGGATAATATATAAGAGGACAATTCACCAGAAGAATGACACATTTACCATGATCCTTCAAATGAGCGAACGACATGCGACGTTATGAATGAAAATGAAATGTTTTATTAATTTTACAAGAAAACTGTTTCGTTTCCACTGTATCTCCGATGGAGGCCGACAACGAAATGAAAAAAAAACAAGCCGAATGCTCAATAAATACCACAGAATACAATTCCATGAATGCATCAGGAAAATAGTCGGGGCTGGAGTGATAAAAGGCTTTTTAAGGTTTGAGTGCAAAAAAATCTAGTGTAAAAGTGTTGCTGACGACGACGATAACTCGCTAAAAATTATAAAAATTACGAATATACATCTTAAGCAACAATATTATAGTTTTTAATAGACCATTTTAGGCGTTTTTACGAATGTTGGGATTTTTTTAAGTCGTTACTAAAACAGTATTTTTTTTTTATTTAAAATTTAAAAAATAGATAACTGATTGTTAATATAATGCATAATACGCCTATCCTGTGAACATGATAGAAAAAGGCCGCTTACAATGAAGAACTTTTAGATTACGCTCTGAAGTCATTGGTTTACCAAGTCAATCAATCGGGTTTTAAGAATTAATGCCCCCGTTCATCAAGAGGCCGCATCGTGCTCCACGCGTTACGTGTTACTTGAGTACGAGGAAGTCCCATAAATACGTGCCTTCGTCAGGATTAGAACTGGAGACGTGGAAGAGGAGCGTTTCAACCGTTCCATAAGGCGAGCCATTAAGAGCTCTGTCTGCACGGCGGGCAAGCAACACAAAGAGCACAGAGGGGGGAAAAGAGCCGTAAGATCCGTTTCTGTGATAAAAAGAAAATTAATTCCAACACAGACAGCCTCACGACTATCTACCACGACTGCTTGATCTATCAATAACGATGCAGACGCCGGGTGTTTATCCGCTCAGACAATGACGAATATACCGCAACGCCTGAATTGCTATCCGAATAACCGTCTTAATGCCAAGATAAACCCAGGCCAATCTCAGAAACAGGATTTGAACCCGCGATCACCATGTTAACACGCTAAGTGTTGAATGTGTTGTATGTAATCATTAATTTTTATGAAAAGACAAATAATTTTGTACAACAACACTGTTTATTTGGTTGTTATTGATTTTGAGTTCTATTGTTAACAAACATGGCAGAAATAAAATTCTGTAAATGACTAGTGACTAGAAAAATTGGCTCGGAAAGTTGTGACAAGATTCGATTGCGGAGAAGCTAGGCGTTAACAATCTACATGATGGGGCCTTTGACATAATGAAAACAACGATAATTCGGCTACAAATGGTTAAGACAAAGATTAACTGCCAACTAATTCCTCGTCAATGTAAATACAGATTCAATTAAAATAAATATAAAAAATTTAGAAGTGAACAAAACACTTCGATTCAGAGATATAAATAGTTTTACATTCGCAAAACAGGAACTTATTTTATAAACGCCAAAATGGTTTTAAAAAAACCTAAGTTATGTGGAAAAAAGTTCGAGAATCGTTTGGCATCATCCTTTTTGAAAAGAAACCACTGGAGAAAAACTCTCACAAAATAAGGAGTGTATGGGAGACCGGGGAAAACCTCCTCACTGAGACGCGAAATTTTGCTACATCAAATAAATAAACACGAAAGAATGAAAGGTAAATACGGTAAGAAAGAAAAATTAATACACACGTCAATAAAAACTCAGTATCAATTAGCAATTAAAATAGCAATAACATATCAATGAACAAACGTAAACATACGACTGACTGCAGGGCGTTTTTTTCCGTTTATTAATCGAAAAAAATTAATGTCGTGCGACGAAACATAAATATATACAATTTTATGTGATTTAAGAGTAGGAAACTGAGCGTCTTACTTAAGTTCATGCATCAAACGTACTCAAGGTTTGCATGTTGTAATTAACGTCAATCTTCACTTACAAGTGGTATAAAAAGCAAGATACACTGTGCTACTGTTTCTACAGTCCGAACCGGATTTATAATTTTGGAACGGAGAAGAAGTTTAAAGTCGCTGTTCCACGGCAAAAGTTAAATAATCAAGAACTGATTGGTCAAAGCTTCTTTTTCTGAGGTGAATCTGTCCTCAGACAGGGTTCAATTGAACTGCTCTCTCCATGCTCACAGCTCTTCGTAACTCCTTCCATTCATAATATCTATCAACATATTATTTCTTCCTCTCCCTCTCTTTCCTTCGATCATTCCTTTTAATATTCTATTCACCACGCAATCTTTCCTCAGGGCGTATCCCATCCAGTTAGTTTACCTTCCTCTTTCTTACTGATCTTAAAATATTCCCTTTCTCATTCATTCTTTCCAGCACTTCCTCGTTTCTCACTCTCTCTCTCCATTTTAATATTTCCATTCTTCTCCAGAGCCATATTTGAAAACCGTCTAGATTTGTCTCCTCTGTCCTCCGGACTGTCCATCAAGCTCAAGGAGATTGACAGGTCAAGTTTAGCCGTCTTGTAATCTGTTTATACTAGGTACATGGTTAAAAATTGAATATCTAAGTTCTGGGATGATAGACGCATGGCATGAAAAATGGCACAAATGTAACTGATGTAGAACTACCCCTGACTGTTGCAAAATTGTGAACGAGAGTTTTCGCTAGTCATATTACATCAACATCTACATAATACCCTGCGAGGCGCCGCATGGGCGAGTGGCAGGGGGTGTTAGGTCACAAGCCGTGTAAAGATGTACGGTTTTGGGAGATGAAATGGTGACATGTATTATAGGAGTGTATTAAGTGGAGCTCAATTTTTACTGTGGTCGCTTATAGTGCAAGGAAAGAACGAGTTTTTGTACCAATCTGTTCGGCAGTGTATCCCCCTTATTTTGTCGCATCTGTTAGACCTAGAGATGTAGTGAGGAGTCATGATAATGTTCTCTGTGTCGCTCTGAAAAATATGAGTTCTGAATTTCTCAAGCAACCTAAGCATAGCGTGTAGCCTCCGAGTCTCTAGGGGCTCCCACCTTAATCCCTCTAAAAGTTGTGAGACACTGTATATACGCTCGTAGCAGTTTTCGACGAAACGTGCAGCTTTCCGTTGTATTTTACTAATTTTTTTAGTTACATCTTTATGACCAGGGTCCCAAATGCTCACGGCGTATTCGAGGTTAGGCCTAACCAGAGCGAAGTAGCATTAGTGACAATATTCGAATTTAATTCCTAATTTCAGCAGCTGTAAGGAACATGAAGTATATATCTTATAACAATTATTGAAAAATATTGTTAAACAAGACAGTAATTCCAAGTCATTATCTGAATATGCATTCATAAGTCTTTGATTTGACTCATTTTTTTACGCCACGAGGGGAAAATCCCTTCACGATGGAGGGCTTTTTTTCGATTCGGTAAAAATTTCTATTGAGGCGTAACTAATTTAATTTTAAATATATTTGAGAAAACATACATGGCACCCACTATTAAATTTCTAAATATATCTAAGTATGCGTTTCCTTATTTTTTCAACGGAGTCTCTCAGATATGAATACCCGTACAATGCATTTACCATGTAAAGTAGATGGTACTTATGGCAAATTCGAAAAGAAGAGCGGAAAGTGGAAAATATTTTGATATCTTTCGAAAGGTAAAGAGGAGAAAAAGGTGAAATTTTTCTTTAAATAGGAACAAATTCACTGAACGTAAAGTGAATTATATCACGCAACTATTTTTATTAAAATCATTTATGCTTATTATTTCACATTAACTTAATAAGGTGTCTGAGTATATGTCTTTCAGGTCGGGAAAAAGATGGATTCAGTCTTGTACGCTAAAATACCCTGGACGCCAGCTACACGGTGATACATTATCCACAAGGACCACAAGAACTTCTTTCATATCTGATTACACTTTTGGAATATAAACTTAGTGACCTCGGAGGAAACGAGCACTATAATCTGGACAAGGTCGAAACGAACATAGTAGGTGGCATTGAACATGAGGGCACCGAAGCTGATCACTGTCCGGAAAGCACACTCTTCAGGTCGTAAAGAGACGACAGAAGTTAAAACTTTGCAGACATGTCACGCTCAAAGTTACTGGTGAGCGATAAGAAGAGGTAGGAAGTGAGTCATAACATCGTCCGCTAAGGATCTTGAGGTATGAATCGGAATAAAGCGTATCATTCGCGTCTTCTTCCAAGAGTTAGTAAAGAAATATTGCTTAGAGACAGAGAGTAAAGACTTTTTCTAAAAAAAATACTAGCTACCACTTAAAGCTATAACTAACAGAAGAAAAAAATAGAAATTTTTTTCACGAAATGTCAAAGGCCAATTCTTGAACCGCTTAAGCTAATATGATTTTTTCCAGGGATATTTCCCTTATAACTCATATAAAAATTAAAAGAACAGCGGAACTGGCAGAGAAGTAAACTTTGACGGAAAAAACCGATTGTGATCACTAAATTGTGCGCTCACATATAAAAAAAAGGTAACGACAAATGACTGCGATGTAGCAGACAACGGCTTTAAAAGAAATCCAGAGACAATAAACCACCCAATCAATTCCGTTAACGCACATTCTAACGCCACGAACTACTCATCCCTACTGGCGAGTAAACTTGAGTTGGTGGATTCCTCATTCAAATTTTATTTTTAGGCATGAAATATCAAGTCGCTGATTGCTCACACGTAGGAAAGCTACTCAATAGCAATAAAATTACCAATATTTGGAGCATTAATTAAAAAATGCTCACTATAGCATGAGCATTGATTATGGTACTCAGATAGTTATCAGTTTGTAGCTACAACTACATCTAACAAATTGGTAGATAGGATAATAATTTGCCTCTCTCTTTCTATCTAAGAGATCCCATTTCCACAGAGGATTCCTCATGGAAAATTGACCATGAAATAAATCCAGAGGAGACAATTGACCCACTAAAGTCGTTCAACTATAAAAGACGAGGACGTATAAAGAGAGCGCAAGAAACTTGGAGAAAAACTCAGTAGGAAAGTCGAATAGGAGATCTACATCTACCTTTACGAAATAACGTGCAAGCCACCACTAGGGTGTGTGGCACGGGGTGATTCCACACCAGGCATGCAGAATTCACCCCAGTTTAAATCAAACCGCGCAATTCATCCGAATGCCAGGCGCAGGCCACAAGCAGTCAGGTCAAAGGTACGCAGTCAGACCAGAAACCAGGAGAGTTATACGTAGAAGAACATGCTCCTATTCAGTACACTACTTAAGATATAACTACTGGTTAGTATTATTAATGCGACATATAAATAGCACTAAAAGGTAGTGAGATTTAGTCTGCATCAAACTTTCGTAAAATATTTAACCTATATTTCTCCCTTCGATCGGATAGAGGTTCCCACCTTAATTCCCGCAACAATTTTGTAACACTACTATGTTTATCATGACAATTTTTAACAAATCTAGCTGCCCTCCACTGTATTCTGTCTATATCTGAAACTAGTCCTACTTCGTAAGGGTCCCATATACTAGCGGCGTACTCCAAGTGGGATCCCACGAGAGAAAAATAACATAGCTCCTCAACCTTCTCATCACACTTCCCTAGTATTCTTTTCATAAATTCTAATTTACGACTTGCCTGTCCACAAATTTCTCGTTCCCCACGACAAGTCCTTAGTAAGGGTCACTCCTAAGTACTTAACTGGCTCTACATTTATTAGATACTTAGGTCAAGACTACTAAAGAGCCTACCGACCAGCATCAGAATACCAACTGTTGTATATACGATGTCACAACACTAAGAACAAATTGGCAAGACGGTGGCTCTTGTTAGGGAAAATAAATAGTAGTTAGTGGTCAAATCAATTGATTGTGGCGTTACGTAAAGAAATGACGAGAAGGAATAGGATAGACGTGGAAACCAGTAGACAGCATTAAAACGGTGGAGCTGTACATCGTTTTTATTACGAGTTATTACATAAAAGTCAATTGTGTTTCAAAACTCTATCATTAACGAAAATATCGTAATCCATATGCTCCACCTAATCTATGACATACATTTAGTGCCAATTTTTAAACTCTGAATTTGTCTTATAGCCAATACCTATTTATTCATCTTCGCAGCCCATTAATTCTCCACGTCCACGTCAAAAGGGACAAGTCTCCACACAAGTCGCGCGTGGATATGGATTTGACACAGTTCCATATTTGTTGAACAAAGTCCTAGTGCGAATAACGAGTTCTTCAGCGAGCCGTAGAATTAGGTACTCTATCTTCCACAGAATTGCAAACTACCAAACAGAGGCAATTATATCTGTAGGGTGATATAGGTTAAAAAACGATAAGTTCAACAGGACGAATAGACCTTGATTTACAAGTGAGATTTACAAGAGAGAGCAAACCCATTTCATTCTCTGTAAACCCATTTCATTCAAATGCAATACAACGGTTCCATGGAAGTGATCTATTTCCAATTGTCTAGAAATAGATCACTTCCAGCATAACCCATTATTCTGAAATAGATCATCAAATTATTTGGAAATAAATCACTTCCATAAAAAATTTCTTAGAATAAGGATTTACGAATAGGTTTAATGGTTGAGCGACTTTTAAAACCATATCCGAAGATTTTTACCGATGCTAACTCTTCCAAATAAAGTGTTTCCAGCCATCCAAGTTAACGTTTTGATTCGCCCAAGTGCGACTTTTAGCCCAGTGAGATCCACAGGGGGAACAAACGATGCGGGAAAAGTCGCATATGAGTCTGTTTCTGCAGTTTCCCGCACGAGCTGATGGAAGGAAACTCACCCGAATTGATACACCTTATATCATGAGTATTAAAAAAAATGGGTTCGGCTTAAAGATTTACGACCAGGAATCACGATTTCAAACATTATCTCTCATTCACTGAGAGAAGGGGATGCAGGTACGCTGGATTGCAGCTAATTTCAGTGCTATTACATTTCCAAGAGTGGGCATACCCATAACGCAGGCATAAATACAACTCCATGACAGTTTTTAGTCAACCCAAAGCAACTAAAAACTTATTTCTGTTAATCAAGTCTGTGAAAGAAAGCTCGCAAGTAACTCTTTGAGGATTCAACAGAACACAAAGACAATTACACATATTACCAATTTTTACACAAATTTACCAGTACTTATGCAAACCATTCATTTACATGTAACTTATGACATCTTTGCAATAGCCAGAGGGCATTCGATTTATAATATGAGATACGAATAAAGCCCACTAAGAAGGTGCATAATTGCTGGGCCAATAATTTCATGCATATGTATCCAAGCAAAAGTAGAACTAATGACTCAACGCCTAATGAGGCGCAAGGTGGAGAGAAGAATTCATTCCCAGGGCACGGTATAGAATTATGAATCAACCGCCATTGAATGCATACGTGTTACAGCCGAAGACATTCGGTGTCCTCTGTATTGCCATTTAATAACCACTAAGTGAGGCGCAGGAGTAGTGTTGAGAATGCTATACAGAGGACTCTGGACTTTCACATCTACTTCTGCCACCTAGCGACCAAAGAATGAATTCGATTCCGAGAATGGCGCTAAATAGAAAAGTGTCGTATTTGGTGTTTGCTGATGTTTGTTTGCCGTTCTAGAGCGGACACTATGAAATTGCGTTAAGTTGAACTTTACCTCAGTCTATTCTATAGGGTTTCTCTTCAGACAGGTATCGGTGGAACGAGCGCATAATAAGCAAAGAAGATAAAATTCGAAAAAGTGAAGGGAAATCCCGCCATTGAGGAAATATAGGAAGCGTCGTACTTTATTTATTCGCCGCAGGCGTCGCGCGCCACCCAACATCTCCGCCACCTAGCGTCACCGACGATAACTATCTTCAAAACATGATACATATTTGAAGTTAATGCGCGCTGTTTAACATTGAACAGAGACAATAATCCTCGGTATTGATCACGCATTCACAAAAGCAACTTAAACTTTCCCGTGCAGACTCGTCTATCATTGCACTTCAAAAGTTTCATGCCCACGAGTTCGTAACAAGAAATTATTAGAAATTAATAATAAGCCAAATGAGGCTGAAAATTAGAAGCATATACTCTCTATCAGAATAAGGCAGTGTTCTGTACGAGTCAACCACATCAATGGAAATGGCAGCTTAAAGAATGTGCATGACTTACTAATTTGCGCCTTCAGTTCTTTCGGTTTGGCCCATAGCCGCTGAGGAAGTACTAACCGTAACACCCAGATGGTGATCGTACTCGGCATCTACCGTCCTGCTTAGGTAAACAAGTATTACTTAGCCACGAAAAAAATTATGGTTGTAACCAATTCCTCCATAAACCTAAGTAGTCAACAATTGGAAAGTTATAAAGCTATGTAACTTTTATTAGAATAATTTTCGTAGATTCATAGCAATCGGATAGGTTCGGTTTGGAAGCTGGGACAAAAGTTTCCCATACCAAGGGCCACGGTTCCAGTGCCGGAGGGACATTGTTTAAAGAAAATTCCCAATGATTACTGAAATTTTTTAGGAACATGCCACACTTCCGCATTACAATTTCACCTCTATTTTCGACACCTTGGTCTCTTATAGGCCAAATTTCAAATGCAAGATAATGACAACAGGACAAATACTTCAGGATGTTGCCATTTATCGTAATATTTATAAGATAAATACGCATTAAAAAGAGTTTGCTCCGACTATTATAAACTCTATAAGCTGACGGTTTTTTACCATTCAACGTACACAAGAAGATCTGTAAAGGGAAATATTTATCCTAAAACAAATTGAGGAGAAATATAGACTGACATCACCATGAAACATATGTCATGGATTTCCTGAACTATCGGTTGTTCATCGCGTAGGTAGTTTCTGTAAAGAACAGATTAAACCGTATTCCAATGGGTTTTGTCAGGTCGAAGAGCTTGGATATTCAACCTTGAGGACATTCATTGGAAAACGGCCAAACATAGTGTCTACAAAAACTTACAACGCGGTGAACTCCCAAGGATGCAGGGACATTCCAGCATTCTTGGGCGCCACTGAATTCTACGATGGAACAAAGCAATGGCTTTTCTGAGAACACTCTCAACACTTACCTATCAACTAAAATGTCTTTACTGGCGCAAATAAACCGAGAGACTATCGCACCCCATACAACCACCAATCACCAACACAACATGTAGATATCATAACTGTTACGGAATTTCCCTCTTCGTAACCGCTCAAGTCGATATTTTCATTTTTTAGGTTTGTGGCGCAGGCCCGAATATCGACAGCAGACCAAGAAAATCAAACAAACTTTCACACGCAGCATACAAGGACTATGCAGATGCATAAATACCTTACTTAAGCATTGATTTCATTCACTATTGAATAATTATAGCCCTTTCTCCAAGAGACCTAATATTACGGACTAAAGCAGTCGCATGACTTGGAAAAACTCACTTTGAATTTACCGCTGTAAAACTCTTTTTGTTTTCCAGTCATGATCTCAAGCAAGAACTCTTCAACATGCCTCAGTTAAAACTTTTTAACATTTAACGTTAAGGGCAGAGTAACTCAAACTAGGCTTTCTTTCGAGCACGAAAATCAGATAGTAACCTAAAGACTTCACCGCTATAATCATAAAATAGAGAAAAAAAGTACGCTGTTTAAATAATATATTTGGGCTTGTCACGTGGCTCTGAGGAAAATATCAACCATAGCGGCACGACTTAAACAAATAACTTTTCCCCTTTTGCATCTTCATCTAACAGCCGCCAATCAATAAAAAAATAATATACTACATCTACTTCGATATCCAGCACCATAGCATGAGTCAAATTACATACATCAAACTCTTCTATCCTATTTCGAGGTCTTTTCGGTAATACATTCCTAAAACAATGGAATAGAAAAACACAGCCGTCATTATTGAAATGCGAGACCCTTCAGATATAAGCTGGAAGAAAGTTTTGACGATAGTATCGATGACATAAAGAAATTTTTTGTAAATATCGAATAAAAATGCCTTAATATTCATTAACATTTTTTTAAATATCGAAAAAAATGCCTTTATATTCATTCACGATGACATGTAAAACTAAGAAAACATACGACGTTTCCAAATAGATCTTTTATTTAATGTGGCCAAGAGCTAGAAAGTCTGCAAAATCAAATTTGGGCGAAAAACAGCATCGTAGGCGTCCACAGATCCTTTTCTAATGTTGATCGATTTCTAATGTTGCCAATGTTAGGAGGTATGATATTCAACTAAGATCGCCCGAAAAATATTAAGATCGATACCGGAAAATCCAGACAATCCTCTGTGAAAAATAACTTGTTCCACCGTGCCATATCGATCAGAAAACACCAATATACTACAGATTTCCATATCAAGGGCGCCTCAAGCTATTCACGTGGAAAGCTCAGGGTAGCATATTATTTCTAAAACAATAACATGTAGAGATTTTGCCATACGACATAAGATAACATAACAAGAGAACAATGACAACAATATAGCTTGGCCTCCTTCGCCCAGTGGAGACATAAATTTGAAATAAACGAAAAAGACAGTAACTGATGAAATGAGCGATTTGAAAAATTGGTAGTCATTTAAACGGAACATAACTGAGGTATTTCATTTCGCATGACGATTATGGAAACCGTATAAATGATACTGACCTAGCAGGCGAAGGACTGACGCGTTATTAAATAAAATTCTTCAAGGAAAGATTCTCATGATCAAAATGGGTAACAAAAAAGCAGAAAATGTATTCTAACTCACCATGCTCCTCATGGTCCACAGGAACTTTTGATGGATCCACATGACGATAGAACTGCATGACAGAGCTTCTCAGAGCCTTAGCACGGATGTAAAAACCTCGGAGCAGAGCGCGTAATGATGCGTTGGTATATTCTGGAAAAATAGAATTAATTTTCAATTATTTTTAACATTTGATATTACAATATTCAACAGGTATAGCATCTGATTGCAAATGATTCACCAACAAGACATCAACAGAGCGGTTCAATGAACGATTTCCCAAATTACAAAAAAAAAGGTCTGCCTACCAATCTACGAAACACTGTGCAAGCCATCACGAGGCACTGGCAAAAAGCAGTCAGGATGCCAATACACGGTAAGACCAGAAACTAGGAGAGAGCTACGTAAACGAAAATGCAACCATGCAGAATAATATTTACGATATAACTACTGGTTAGTAACATTAATGCGACTGTTGAACAGCGATACGAAGTACTAAATTATGCAGGAGCTATATCTTGCCGGATATTTCACGGAGGCTAGAGGCTAATAATGATGTTCAGACATTTAGCAAAAGTGTAAAACCTACTTTACCTAGTTAGGGTCAAAGTTTCCCAGAACTAATCTATCGCAACTATTATGGTCTTTTGTTGTACGTGGGTAAAATGACATTTAAATCTATTGGCGCTACAATATATTTCCTTGATTTTATGCCCTAGATCATTACTACCACAATAGTTTGGCCCTTGCAGAGCAAAACCATAAAAATTCATAAATACGATTGGAAGGATCATTTTCCATAAAAGAAAAATGCCAACCACTAAAGTTACGAACAACAAAAGATCTCCGAAAATAAATTTATTACAGTATAAAATGTATACATAGCCAGTCATGCAACAGGTAGGTAGTTTTTTAAGAGCCTTTCAAAACTTGATAGAAGTCCCTTAGTGCATTAAGGCCCGTAACATAAAAAGAAGGATTTGCGATGATTAAATGAATGACTACTCTAATCCCGAGTCTTATCCACGATAAATAACGTAAACTGTCATTGTTTGAATGGCAAACGCGACACAGGAACTTGCTATTGACATGGAAGCATAGAATATTTCACAGAAATATTACTCAAGGATATATTATTGGCATCTCCACAGGTCTATAAAGTGGGATAACTTGTCAGATATAATTTTTCAAGGTTCTGGTCACATACAACGACTCTGTATGAATTAATGTATCAGCATATTGGCTGGTGTAACATTTGAGAAAAAACTTGCGAAAATAAGTATTTCTCAGAACAGCTTACATTCAAGGAGTACTAGAGAGTGGGTACACACTACTCTATTTGAAGGCACTAATTGTCTATTCGCTTTCTTTACTTCCCCAAGTCACTCAGACATAATGCAACTGCATACAAAGGCTTGGTTTCCACGTTTAACAGCCGAAAGATTTTTTTTCCCTCGTGATTCTTTGGTTTTACATCACTAAGTCCATCCCCGGACTTGAATTGAAGGATAGATATGCCAGCGAATTTCAAATTATTTTAATTGCCGATTCTTTGTTCACAATTTATAAGAATAAATATTGCATAAAAAAGAAATAATACAGAAAACACGTGCTAACGAAAAGTACGATCAATAATTTTAAGGAAAAGCCTGTGTGCCTGTGATAACTTTTACCATAATACTTTGGCTGTGGCAGAACAAACAGTTAAATACATAATTGCCATTGGAAGGATACATTTCGATAAAAGAACAATGCCACCAACTAAAGTTACGAATAACAAAAGATATCCGAAAATAAATTTATTACAGTATAAAAATTACATAGCAAAAATTATGAGTACGATTCTAATGTTATTGGAGATGATATTTAGGCCTTAATGAGGTTAGATGGATTCATAGTTAAGGTGCAAATAATTCTTAAATAAAATAACAAATGACTGAAGTTAATTTATTTTTTATGAATGCACCTTAATTAAATACTGGTCTTTAATTAGCAGATACACACTGAAAGATTATTAATCATCATATGATTTTCAAGCAACTGATAGCAAGTTTTGTTGTCATTCACCCCGACCACTACCCAACGGTGGAACGGTCTTTGAATGCTCGTACAGTTGACTCAAATTTCCCGCCATTAAGTTAACAGCAGCCATATTTCTCCTCCCTCTTTCCATCCAAAACTTCCATTCATCTTGCTTCTATTTCACACCTAACCACCATTCTCCTGCGTATCGCCTCCAAAATTGCGAACAATATGGATACTGCTTCAAATTCACACACTTAAAACCAGTTGCAGGAACGACATTCGATAAAGTTATTGGTTTCATAACTTATGGTACGGAGTTATGAGTTCCATTAGTAGCCAAGATAACGGATACGCAATGAACCGCTTGGAGACGTAATTGCTAGATAAAAGAGTAGTTTTGAGACAGATGAATACTTAATTTCCTCATACTGACTAATTATTATGTCCAATAGTAATTACTCATAGGCTAAACGTTCATAAATTTCATCCAGCGGTAGAAGATTAGATTGAATATTCGAAGCAACTGACTACAGGTAAATAAGTTATGTAACGAGTAGATGTGTTCCTATAACCCGAAATTTTTTTAAAGATGTATAGCTCTATGGATCTCAAAACTATTGATTCCATAACCAAATGTTCTTGCAACCGGCCATTGCTCGTTTGCACAGCAGATTTTATTCGAAGAATCGAAATAAACTAATGTTTTCTCCTCGCTTTCAGATGTCTTCGGCTTCATCATCTCGTTTTTTTCAGGGTATCTCCCACAGAAACTGCCGTAAACATAACATAACTATTTGCACATTTTGCTTCTACCACAAACATATTTACACAAGTGAGACCGATTTCCATTGAGAGTATCATCACCCGGCAGATATTTACCATTGCCGCCCATCTACCGCCAGCCATGAACGAAGGGCGATGAGCCCACATCGAAACTTACCTCCAAACCATCCTCTCGTTCTGACCAAACGTTCCCCACTCCACCCCACCCTTCTCCTTTCCCTCCGTCAAATCCTCTGGAATCCGTAACAATAGTCAGTTTATGCCAGATGATATGCCCCGCATTGAAAACAGTCGTACTTCAATAAATAAACTTTAAAAAAAGTTAAGTTTGTCGTTCGTGTCGAATGCTGTCAACTGGTTGTTTACGGTTAACAATGGTGCATAATATTCGATGACATGATATATTTTAACAATAAATACTTTAATCAACACCATAGTCTTAACAGATATACTACAACCAAATAAAAACGTGTCACAAAACTAATATTTTAACAATTGTATCACCGAATAACGATAAGCTCCAATAAACTGTGCATATACCTAGCAAAATGTTTCAATAAACTTTTTTCAGCTTAACTATGAAGCGATAGAACGTTCCTTCGGTAAGAATAACTTCATATAACTCCACTCAAAGCATCTCAATCACAAAGGTAGGGTTAATTATACTTTATTTTGTTTTTATGAACAATTTAACAAAACAGACACAACTTTCTATGAACTGTGTAATCGGGTAATTATCAAGAGAGCGAAAATACAATTCGTTTTATTTAAGGGAAAAGAACAACATGTTGAACGAATACGACATATAAATTTCGGCTGCAGACAGCATACAACAGGAATTACCCATTTTTTTGTATGAGACATCTTGAGGGAGTTTCACCTAGTCATGGCTGAAACCACTTAGGTTATGGAGAAAGCACTAAGTCATCAAACTGAAACCTAACAACGGAAGTAACAACCATAATGTTAATTGTTAATCCCTGCCTTCTTCCTCACTTTCCCATTGATAGCACGACGGAATGGACGAATTAGATGATGTAAAGCAAGAAAGTCAGCTATTTGTTTAAAATTTAAGGCAAGTAACTCTTGAAATATATATTCACCACATAGTACTATGGATTTTAATTTATTTTACCGTATTTTTCACAGGTAATACGGATTATTATCAATATTAATAAATAAACAATTAATGTACGGATAATGCATAGTAAAGAAGTAAATTCATAATGTTTTCTAGTAAATTTTTGATAGAAAATATCATTAAATGGCAGAATTAGTGCGTTAGCCCAAAAGCGCTACAGTAAAATGAGGATCAACGAATGCGGCGGACCGGCTTCAGCTTCTAGCATTAACCAGCATAGCAAGTGCCCTCTCCATACACCTCAATGGTAGAAACCATAAAATTAAATTTTCACTTATGCGTAACTTAACAAGCAACTCGCAATTGGTAGAAATAGACTGGTTTTCAGTGATAGAAACCGGTAAGATTCAATCGCACGTAGCCTTCTATGGCTACGTGGATCGTTAAAACGTGCAATTCACCTTATTCCTAAAACCATTATTCTGGAAAAATCAGGCTTTATGCAGACCATTTTTGGTTACCTGATGCTGCGAAAGGGCGTGGGCACTAGGTCAAGAGAGCTAGAGAGGGCGAAATTGGCCATCATTCGGCCGAACCCGGAGAGTATCGAGAGAAATCGATGATAAATCGGTCAGAAGGAAGAAATCTAAAAATTATTCAAATTTAAAAAAAATGCAAACAACCACGTTCTTAAAAGGGACAAAGGAGTATAAATAATTGCTCCTAGCCCCAAACACATTTATAACCCCATATAGATTCCTGACCCCAGACATATTGTCTTGAATATTTGTAATTGTGAATACCTATGAAATTACTTGTAAGAGTTGAAACGAAAAGCGCGAGGCGCGTAAAATAGATATAATGCATGAATAGTTCTCCTAAGTCACTAACAATTTGACTGTACTGCAAATGATATTAACTGTTGTGTGAGTTTTCTCTACGACAGCAAATCCCTACACCCCTTACTATAGGCTATTTTTATTTAAACCATTATTTTCTGCGTTTTAGTCTTGTGTGATCATACCTGAAATGGAAAATTGTCATACCTATCTACCTATATAATTGCATAGTTCAGCGGATAATACGAATAAATTCATCACTAGTATCGCATTCGATGACACAAACTTTTCCCCTGCTACTAAATTTTATCATTATTTAGTATTACTATCATGTATAATTATATTATATACATATTACCATTGCATACCATTGTATTGTCATCCAGTTCTGGGTCATGTTTAACGTTTTAAGTCTCTAGCTCATCGAGAAGTTAGTTTAAAATCGATGGCAAAACTTGTACCGAACAAACAAACAGACAGTCAAGGAAGTGAGTTAATAAAAACAAGGTAAAAAGCACGATATTCGTCAACAAACAGCTTAATTTCGCCGGATGAGAGAGAGAGAGAGAGAGAGAGAGAGAGAGAGAGTAGGAATGCAGATTCCCAAACGCAGGAAAATCGCTCTAGCGCAGCCGTAGCAGTGTAATGCTGCCAGGGTCGTTTCTTCACAACGGCCGCACCTTCCTCAAGATCTATTAGGCTTAGAAAACCGGGATCCGTCCGTGAACGCTTGCATTGGCACATGGTACGCGCTCGCCGGCCCATAAAAACCTTCCACGCGGGGTCTGCGACTCCGAACGGGAACAAGCATCTTTGAATCCGACGACGTCGAGGGAACACAAGAGGGCGGCAGGAGACGGAGTGTGGGGATATAAGTATGTGTGTGCATGTGTCCGCCAATGACGCATTCTATTCTTTCCGATGGGAAGTTTCTTTTTTTACCTCCTCATCCTCCTCTTCTTTTCCACCTTCCGAACGCGTCGAGTCATAATGGAGAAATTGAGCAAGACTACTCCCAAGCATAAGAGACCACAGAGCTTTTGAGTTTCTCCGCTCCCCGATCCCTTCGTCGAGTCTCCCTCCCCCCCATAAGTCTTTCACGCATAATGTAAACGCCCACAGCCTTCTTTAATAAGTCCCCTGCGGTTAAATTAAGAAATGAAATAAAAAAATAAAAGATCCTTCAAGATGCTGGAGGAGAAGTATTCGCAGAATATCCCTTTCCCCGGCAACCTGAATGGAGGAAGTCTCCGGTTTCCCACGCCACAACAGTGATATACAGCACCGACGTTTCGAGGAAAAAGTCTGTTGTCGCCTTCGGGCAGTATGTAGTTTACTTCGAACAAGTTCTTAAGTACATTTGTACTAGTACTCATATTTAGTCTTGGAGGCAACGGCAGAATTAGCCCAAAGAATATTACTGGTGAACAACACTGCACTGTGGTGGAAAACGCGATATCTCTTCCAGCAATCATGTAAGATAAATTGGGGTCAAAGAGCATATCCCAGAATATTTTCCATTGCCTATCGTTCACTCGAGGTACTTCTAACTCGCAACCGTTCATGAAGAAAATCAGCCAAAACTATTACTTTCAGAAAACGAAATGATTGCGATATCCAATATTGAAATTACAAAAGGTAGAGATGGGTGGCCGAATTCCGAGACCAAAATAGATGGCAGAATGCTTAAGTTAAGTTAAAGATTTTCAAACATTGCGTTTGAAATTCTTTTCGTCATCTTATTCTTGGTAACTTATTTTTTTTATTACTAAAACTAATTTTTTGTTACAAAAAAACTTCAAAACATTGATTCCTTTAACAGGTTTCAAATAGACAAAGAGAGCAAAAGTCCGGAATGGGTACATCTCCTCGATGAAAATAATTTGTTTTCCAATGAGGATCTTTAGAAGAGAATCTTCTGTCCATGGTTTCCATGTAAAATGAAAAATGCGTAGTGCCACAGTGGAACCATTACGGAACATAGACACAAAAAAAAGTTTTCAATATTTTACATTAAATTTGACAGGCTCAATTATATCACCTTTTGCATAAAAATGAATTATACTAATCTTAGAAAACAAATAAAGGTAGACAGTCGCTTGCTTTCACCAGAATCACGACACATCCACTTTTTGGCAATGGAATTGTAAGCCTTGAGCCAAAACGGTTGGCCAACAATAAAAAGTAAGGGTCATCTTCTTTTTGAGTAAGGGTCATCATTTTTGTTTTTACAAATACTTCATGTATTCACTGTTGCAACTCCCACAATCTCTTAAACACAAAAGTTGACTAATGCTAAATAGTAAGTTAATCCTTCAGACTAAATAAATATGATGATGATGTTTATTAATCTCAAACAGTATATATAAAATATAATCAAGAAGATAGGGAGCTTTAGGTAACCTATAAGAAGAAGCTATATTGAGGTTACCATCAAATAAGTAAATAAATAAATGACCATACATTGTTATTCAACATAAAAATATACCAACATTAAAAAATTATATGTTAACAAAGTATGTCTTCAATATTTTGATAATTAAATAGGTAACCAATATCTTACATATTTTAAAAATGAGGTTATGTGTAGTGCATTTTTACAGGTAGAAGGTAGTAAATTGTACGTTTTTGGCCCAATATATAAAAACTTCGCCTGAACAAGGACAATTTGGGCCTGGACAAGAGTTGCAAAACTGTACGTAGTTTCCACAAGCGTGGCCTACTTGAAACCAGTATTTTTGCACCACACCTAACGAAGAAAAGTCAAAGCACTTTATCTACATATTATTGCCTTAATGGGAGCAATTTTTAATGTTTAAACAGAAAAAAGGTAGATTCGTAATTCTTCTTTTAACTATCACCCTGAATTATATTTAAAAAGATGCACGAGCCTTAGTGGAAAATGAAAATGCTCAATGAAATGTGTTGATTTCAATTTCTAAAAACATCTTAAACCAATAATCTAAATACCAAACAGCTGGAAACAATAAAATACATTTTTCCCTTGAAGGCAAGGGCACAATACGGCAACGGCATGAGTACAACGGATGCATAAGCCTCGGATGGCTATTTCATATACGAAATTTGACAAAAAATTAGTTTAACAAAGAACCCCGGCGGGGAATCAAGTAGGATAATCGCCATTCCGCAGAGTTTACAGTTAAAGAGCAATCCAAGCCTCTAATACCCAACACTCGGTATGTGACCTCCAGCCTCTCTCGCTTACGTTTCCTTCGAAAAAAGTAAAAACAGAAAAAAAGATTACGCCTCTTTGACGAAGGCAAAAACGCATATCTTCGACTGTGAGCCGCGAATCCAATGCGGTGCACCGACAAACAGCCCTCAAGAGAGAGAGAGAGAGAGAGAGAGAGAGAGACGACCGACACGGTACATTTGATCACAATAAGAAGAGCGGACGTAAGAACATCGGGGAGAGCGCGCGCTGTGCATCGCATCCAAATGTATGCGACGGAAGCAGATGTACGTAAGGGATGAAACACGTAGCAGTTAAAGCGTTCACGCGTACCTGTCTCGCCACCTACCTAACCCCTTCCGCCTACCCCCTCTTCAATCCCCCTCCCTCCCATGCGATATCCATTAGTCTGACGATATATTTCTTTTTTATTTCGCTCATCCCGACGTCTTAAGCCCTCTCACAGCCCCCACCACACATCCCTCCCCCCATTCCCCATCTGATGCACTTTGATGGGGAGAAATGGGGAGCATCGAAGCGTGACCGCGTCTGCTCCACATTAGCGTCCCCGTCCTCGCGGTCAGCTCTCATCCTCCCTCCTCCCCTTACCCCCCCCCCCACCCATCCTACCTCCTCCACACTTCCACCTTGCTCATCCTCCAACCTCTCGCTCGCCATTCAGCAGAATCTTCCCCTCAAACCCCCTGACGGGCCAGCCAGCGAGTTTATTAGAGGTGGGAATTTCGGTTCATTTCGAGGATTCGATTCATGTCAATCACTCGTTCTTTTAAATCTATCCGTGAAATAAGGGAAGACGCAGACTTTAAAGTTCTGTCATCTGACCTTAACAACGTTCATTCGTAATGCCAGCAGTGGGGGTTAGAATAAAATATCAGTAAATGCACCTACAGTTCACTTCCTGCGAAAGTCATCACACAAATTCCATACCTATACTGTGCGTGGAGTAAACATAGAATCTTCATGTACCGTAAACTATCTTGGAATTACCTTAACTTCTGATGTATCGTGGGAACACACATACTAAACATATGCGGCACAGCATTAAAGAAACTAGGTTTTGTTAAGCTTATAATAGGAAGGTCCTCGGATGAAAAGTAAAAGAGAGGTGCCACTTCGCTCTGGTTAGGCCACAATGGGTAATTGAGAAGACGGACGTACCCATGCTTTGACCAAAATTGTTTCGAATTGACCATCCATTGGTCCGGAGGGTTCCTGATTTGATGACGTACTCCGGCAGACCGCACGACGTCTGCCCATAAAGGGAGTCGGGGGAAACCCAATCCCAATTTTTTGGGCAACGGGCTCCTCTCAAAAGATGTGCGTTAAGTCTTTGCAAAAGCGAGACTGACGGGGACTCGTCTGAGGTTGTTGGTGGAACCCAACAGATACGAGTACTGCGGGGAGGCGGAGGCCCATTGTCGTCCTTTTGACGTCAATCCGCCTCATGGTGTCGGCCTCGCAGAGGCTGTGGTTCGCTAATCTTCCCTTCCCATTATCCTTTTTCCCACTACCTCCCACTAGGGCATAAGCGAAGGCTTGCAGACCAAGTGGGGGGTTTTTTTAAGACCCTGCGGGGAGACCCGAATCACCTGGTTAAGCCACACCTCGAAAACGCTGCGAGCATTTGTGACCCTGGTCATAAAGATTTAACCGAAAAAATTAATAAAATACAAATAAAATCAGCACGCATCGTTAAAAACTGCTACGAGCGTACGTATAGAGTCCCACAACTTTTAGAGGAATTGAGGTGAGCCCCTAGAGACTCGGAGACTACACGCTAGGCTTAGTTTGCTTGAGAAATTCAGAACTGGTGCGTTTCAGAGCGACACAGAAAATATTATCATGGCGCCTCGAGACATCTCTAAGTCAGACATAGCGATTAAATAAGAGAGACACACTGTCGAATAGATAGGTACAAAAACTCGTTCTTTCCGCGCACAATAAGCGACCACAATAAAAACTGAGCTCCACTAAATACACTCCCATAATACATGTCACAATTTCACCTCCCAAAACCTAACATCTTTACACGGCTGGTGACTTAATACCCACTGCCACACGCCCATGCGACGGATCGCAGGGTACTATGTAAATGTAGAAGTCATTCATATTGATCGAAATGAACCATGGAAGAACCATGTGACTGCGATGAGTGATTTAATGATTCACTCCAAAAAATCAAATATTAGCGATGAACCAAACTAAGGCGAAGAACGAAACTCAACCAATTGTACAATTGGGAAGCTGCCAACACGGAGATATTGCGTGATATGAAATCTGATTTTCAGATTAATGTAGTTTTATCGTCGAAATATTGGGAGACGTGAGGAACCTGAAAGTGCCTATCCTTATAACAGCTTAAACCATGATGCCTGGTGTTGTGAGCTAAAAACTCGCCCATGATGCCACGACGAGTGTAGACTATATACCAAGAAACTTATGTACCTACTTGCGATGTTTTGGTGGATATGGTTGTGTTCGGTGTTATGATCAATTAACTTAATACTATCGCCTTTAAAAAATTATTCCTTAGTTGTTATCAGTATATTCAATGTGCGACCATATGATTATGGAATGTGGTTTGTCCCAATCACGTTCCTCTCCATTCATTAACAGCGATATTGGTTTCAATTTGAACCAAATCAAGTTGTTCCCGACCACTCATGAATTGTGTGATTCTTCACAAACCACTCCACTCGACCTTGGAACGAGAACAGCTTAATTTGATTCATTATGAACGATTTGAACGGAGAATGTGATTCAATGAATTTGGTTCATGGCAATGAATTGTTCAAAATGAACGAATTACTCACGATCGACACAGCTCTAGTCTTTATCTCCTCAATTTCTCACTCGCTTAGGACCGAGAGGCGCATGGAGGATCATGAAACGCATCCAACTTTTATAAACATAACTAGCGAAGGTACCCGTTTAAATTCAACGTATGTGAAAAAATATTGAACTCACTTTATAAGAAAACCACAAAGCCTGAAGAATACTGTCAGCGTGGACATTTGAGGAGTTCGTAACCTATCTTATACGTTGTGCTCGCTGTAGTAGACACGCTGATTGTTTTCCAGGTGCACGGAGAGATCAGTGACTGTTGGTCCTCTTTTATGCACGGGAAACCCAAAAATAACAAACCATTGGAACTCAGGGCCCTTCTTATACAGATTTTCTTTCTACATGCTATCATGGGCCAGCAAAAAAACGTGATATTTAAATGCTAGAGGCGTGAATATCCTTTGAAAATCAAATCTCTGGTTGTCAAAGAAATATGCTATTGTTGACTTCAGAGAAAAATGTTAATTTTTCAGTTAAAAACATGATTATCCGACAAATACAAAGCGTAAAAGAAAATAGATTGAAAGAATTAGAAACTTTATTTATTCAGCCATCCGATAAAAAAATCCCAGCCCTTTGTCTTGAGTGACAGTACTTTTAAAAAGCAAATAAAGAAACCACCACACCGAACCCAACACTTAGCATGGACCACCACGGGAGGCCTTCTGTGACCCTGAGGGTTTTTTAACCTTTAATAGCCCTTGTTACCACCAGATATATATTTCTATCTATATGGCAAATTTCAGTTCAATCGGTCCAGTAGTTATGCGTGATGGAGCAACAGACAGACAGGCACCATTACATTTTATATATATGTAAGGATGACGGAGTACAATGAAATTGCCATGAGAAAAAGTTGGGTTGGACCGGGAATGGAACCACGGACCTTTGGCTTTCCGGGCCAATGCGCAGACCACTACGCTATCCCAGGCTTTATAATCCTCGTGTAAATTCAGAAAGATACGTAAGAACTAGATGCTAAGCCCTTTTAGTCCATCAAAGATGGCCACACAAGGGCGAATGGACTACAAGGAAGCCGTAGCATGAGGACTGCATCCTACGCCAGCGCTAAAGCCGCGCTTGGCTCTTTACAAAAATTATTCAGGCCTGTCGCGAATACGAAGGTGAAATACAATGAAATTTCCATGAGACAAAGTCGGTCTGGACCGGGCATTGAACCGCGGACCATTGGCTTTCATTGTAATTCTCCGCCGTATTCGCGGCAGGCCTGAATCTTTGTGTGACTGAGTTCAACTGATTTTGAAACATTTTTTCTAACTTACTTAGTTTCCACAAACCCCAAAAACAGGTCCTATGGTAGGCCTTTCATACTGAGCACATCAATGATCAACATCGGACCACACAAACACCTATGTTTTAACCCCTGTCCTCCAACCCCTGAAGGGCCAGCAGAGTGTTTATCCTCTCAATCTCTCACACGCATAGGACCGAGAGAAGCATTGAGGATCCTGAAACGCATCCAACTTATGTAAACATAATGACTACTTGGAGTTCCCCTAATTTTGAAACATTTTTTTTTATTTAGTAGGTTTCCACAGACCGTAAAACAGGGCCTATGGCCTTTCATACTGGGCATATCAAGGATCAACAACAGACCACATAAATACCTACAGCTGCATACTGCACTGCGAGCCGCCGCATAGGCGTGTGCAGGGAGTATTAGGACACCAGCCGTGTATAGATGTAAAGGATTAGGTTTCAGGAGGTGAAATGGTGACGTGTATTATGTGAGTGTATTTAGTGGAGCTCAGTTTTTATTGTGGTCACTTATTGTGCGCGGGAAGAACTAGTTTTTGAACATATCCGTTCGGCAGTGTATTTCTCTTATTTTATCGCTTCTTCCAGACCTAGAGATGTAGTGTGGCGTGAAAATGATATTCTCTCTGTCGCTCTGATACACACCAGTTTTTAATTTCTCAACCAAGCTAAGACTAGCGTGTAGCCTCCGAGTTTCTACGGGCTCTCACATTGATCCCTCTAAAAGCTGTGAATCACTATGCATTCGCTCGTAGCAGTTTTTTACGAAGCGCACCGCATTCCTTTGTATTTTATTAATTTTTTTAGTTAAATCTTTATGACCAGGGTATCAAATACTCGCGGCGTAATCGAGGTGTGGCCTAACCAGGGCAAAGTAGCATCTTAATTGCTGAAAAATCCGTCAAAACAGGACTAGTACTATTGACCCTCGTATTAGTAGGCGAGGGCTTCAAGTAGGAGATTCTGCGCCACACCACAATTTCCTTGAAACCCTCTACTCGCCCGTGATTGGTACTTAGATGCGAGACTAAGGAGAAAAATAAGTATCGCACATCCTTTTGTTTTTTAATTGAAAACATTTGAATGCATCCATTGAGAAAGATTGACCCTTCCACTCGATACCTTTGAGAGAATGCTGAATGTGGCTAAATTCTAATAACTTATAAAAGCGTCGTATAAAATGGCCCTTACAACTTATTCCCATTACACTATTAAGAGCGGGTTGGGATTGATCACCAATTACATTGTCAGGGGATGGATTAAGGTGGTGATTCTGGACTTGCCTGAGACTACTTGACGCGGAGGAACGTATTTATAATTATTATTTATATCATTAATTAACTACCCCTTTATTATTATTCACACTGACGTCCTTCATACTTTATCAGAAGTATTCCATTCTTGACCTTCATCTGCAAATCTTATGATCTATTTCTCCTTCCATAAACGTTTCCAACTTGCTATTGGATCGAAAAATATGTCCAATAGGTTTGTCTCTTCTTCGTCTCAGAGGTTTCGCTACAGTTCCTTTCTCTCCAGTTCTTCCTAGAACTTCTTCGCTGGTAATTCTTTCAGTCCATTTTGTCTTCAAAATTCTTCATAGCACCACATTTCCATGGCTTCTTTAATAATTGCTCTGATAAAAAAGTTACAACGAAGGACGCCAGGGCTCATTTTCAGGTTCAACATTTCTCCAAGCGAATGAAATACATGGTGACCATTACCATTAGATATTTATCAATATGGAGCAGGAGCCATGACTTCACAGCAGTAACCTAAAAAAAGGCACTGCATGCAAAATATTTTCTAAACCACTCGTGTTGATACCACCAAAAGCGGAACATAGAAACGAGACAGAGGCAATAAAAACAGGTCCCGTGGAAGGAATATGCTGCCCAAATCTCATTTAAACGGTAACCTGCGGCAATCGACCCACATTTCATAGCCTCTTTAAAGCGAACATAAGTCTTAAGCAACCACTTTTTTCACGAATTTTTGTACATTGAATTCCACATACAATAATAAATGATACCGATAGGCACGTCATCTACCGATAGGCCTCTTAATCCCAGTCAGTGGATATTGGGCAACAAGAAATTTTAAACGTCCTTCTCACGGTCCGTTCACTCTCATACTCAGGCGTGCTTTATCACCGGAAAAGATCGGTTTTTTATTAGTTCATTTACAAAACCAAATTCATAATTGATAGAAAGTTAGTCACGCAGAAAGGTAGACATCGAAAAACAGGTAGGTAACATCACAAACTAACCGTGTACGGAAGAGCTGAACCAAAAAAACTGACAATATCGCATGGCTATTAGTCGGTTCAATAATGTACATAAAAATTACCAAGGCACCATAAAATTCATAAAAGTACCACGGGAAATACTTTAAACCTGAAAGACTGGCTTTACTCTTCAGTGTAATACACAAGTACACAATGATTATGAGATGGTGAAACATGAAACATGGCCTGCTGACCTCTGTAGAACTTTATTTAAAACTCCAGGTCCTTTCATTCCTTTAATAGCAACCATAGAATGCGGTTTAGTTGATTTTTTTCACTTCTAAAGAATTCAGGGATATTGACTACGAGAGGGAGAGACAAAACTAAGAAAATGGAGGGATCTTCTACGGTGAATCTGTCCTCAGACAAGTTTCAATTGAACTGCTCCCTCCATGTTGGTCTATCCTGTGCTGCCTCAGCTCCCTCAGCTCTTCGTAACTCCTTCCATTCATTATATCTGTCAACATATAATTTCTTCGTCTTCCTCTCCCTCCCTTTCCCTCGATCTTTCCATCTGATATTCTTTTCGGCAGGCAACCTTTCCTCAGGACGTGTCCCATCGAGTTTGCCTTCCTCTTTCTTATTGATCTTAAAATATTCCTTTTCTCATTCATCCTAGCTAGAATTTTCTCATTCTGACTTTATCACTTCATTTAAATTTTTCCATCCTTCTCCAAAGCCACATTTTAAAGCCCTCTTGATATTTTTCCTCTTTCTTCCGGACTATCCATGTTTCTGCTCCATAAAGCACAACACTCAAAATAAAACATTTAGCAAATCTTATTTTTTATTATCTTATTATTAATTCTTAAGCCTATGTTTATTGCGTAGGCTAAAAGCAGTTGGTAGGCTTTACTGAACGGAGGAACAGAGTAGTTCAAGAGTAGTTCAAGTTTACAATGTGAACCTTGGTGTTAATTTAAACGAAGTCCATCATTACTCGTGGGAAGTATGATGACATTACTTTCAACGTCTTTAGACCACCTTTATAGTGGCATTAAGCGTCGAAACCATGGTCGGATTTCATTGAAAAGAGTGGCAATTATTATTGTTATTTTATTCTTACCAATATTAAATTTCCTTTTCATTCAACACGTCCATAGGCGTCTCAACATCATCGGGGATAAAAATTGTCCCGATGTGTTACCCGAGTAGTTCTAATTCATATTTCTGTTACCTATCCGTACATAACTGTAGTGGGATTGTGCGGAAAGACTTCATATGTGAACTGATTCCCAATGTGAACCTTGGTGTTTATTGAATCATAAGTCCACAATTACTCGCGGTAAGTATGTCAATATTACTTTCAACGTTTTAAGAGTACTTGATTCCTTCAGTTAAGTTATCAACATTTTCTTCGTTGATTTATAAGGCGTTGAGCTCTTCATTACCGAGGTTTATTGAATGCAAACATTAACGCAACGTTTCCGGTACAAGTTTTGTTTTAGGAAAATTATAGTCTAAAAAAACGGTTGTACTCACCTCAATACCTCGCCTATCTTGGCATGCCTATAGCACTCATTGTTTTGAAAGAATTGCTAGCTAGTAGCAAAAACACTCTCGGTGAATGTTTCTTTATTTCAGAAATTGTCTCATATGTAATGAACAGAAATCGAACGTGTTTATTCTCTACCGGAGTCATGCCCGTTTTAATTTTATCGTAAAAGAATTCTCCCAGATTTATCTTTGGGCAGGATTTTTTGCTTGCGTTTTTAGATTTTTTTATACATTAGGTAAAATAATATTAGTGTTTCATTTTATTAAAAACAGGGTGAAAATTACTAGATTTACTTTATTCTTACCAAAATGGGCATACAATATTTCCACAAAGTTACGCCTGAAACTCTTTCGAAGGAAGTATTTACGAGGTGTACGACCCAAGAAGAATTCACATTCAGTTTTCACCGAGAAAGAATATAAAAAGAAGCATGATTCACCTCGTAGACGATAAGTAAACTAAACACCGAAGGCTGGGCATTGCAGAGCAATAATATAGAGCAAAACAAATACGAGTATAAAAATAGAGCAAAATAAATACGAGTTTCTTTTTTTTAACTTATTATACCACTGCCAGCTTCACAGAAGAAAAAAATACCGATCATTTGCAGTCTCTGTCCCGTAGGTAAGCCAGATGGTTAACGCCAGCACTAGCCTGATTCTACGGCACAAAACGAGAGAAATGTAGGATAGATATTAAAGACTGAACTCACCTTCGTTTGCCGTGAATGACGGTAAAGGAAGGCAGTTTACTCGTGAAACTCGTAAAGGACATCGAGGCGAACAAAAATAAGCACATCGGCGTATCGCAGCAGTTCCTTTCATCGGTTCGCTCATAGAGATCTGGTACGAGGAAAAATCACTTAGCTCAGGCTTATCCGAAAACGTTCCGAAGTATTATCCGTATATGAAACCAGATTATTTAGAATAGTGGAACACTCCACCTACTGCTGAGTCCTTAAGCTGCCACAGAAAGCCAGCAGTCAGTAATTTTAAAGATTTAAACAGTCCACCTTTTAAAAAAATCTCAATAGACATTTTTCTCCGAGCACATTACTTCACAGACGGACATCATGGTGAAATTTTATTGGACAATAAAACGCTCGAGCATTGTGAAGTCGGCACCAGTCAGTCCTCCGCAGCTTTCTAAAATATGTTTTCCTCTTTTATTGGTTTCTTCACGCCAATCTTTTAAGCATAACATGACTGGGTTTTCAAAAATAATAACTCCTTCATTTGATTCAACTTTCTCTATCACCAGGCTCCTGGTGTGTTTCTTCAGAGCTGTCACCCAGATATTGTGGTCCATGGATATTATGCCACTGACGAAAATAAGGGTGAAAGGACTTGGTACAGACCGTTTATCGGTTCGCAGTTTTCAGGCGCCGTTTTATCTGGACCAGAGTGTTTTCAACTATATTGAGTTCTGACTTAAAACATGCTGCCATAAAAAAATGGTCAAGCAATAACCTCAAGGAGCACACTTTCTCCTGAGAGGGCCTCGGGCACGAAAAAAAGAATGCGTGCGAGCAAGAAACCGTTCAATATTGCGTAAATCTGCGCCCTAATTGATCACGCGTCCACCTTATGAATGAAAACGCGAAAGGAGACAGCTAAATACGCCAGGATTTTTTTTAGGGTACTAACCCGTATGAGAGCGCTTTGCGCCACTGTCCACGGGGAAAAGCCCAACTTTAAACACAAAGGTGTTTACTTAAGATATTTTCAAAGAACCACGGAACTACCAGCGCAGTTACTTCAACGGAGTCACCCGCTAATGATCACACAATCGTGTGAAATACACAGTGGAAAAATCATTCGCCTAGACTGGGAATTGAACCCAGATCCCCCGATTTCACGCCGACTGCCCTAACCAGTTAAGCTACCCAGACTTCCTCTTCGACTGTGAATGAAGGTAATGCGGACCCTCCCTTAAGTTTTTCCTTCATAATTCCCAATCTTCGCACACCTATTTTGCTTCAACTATCCTAATGCAGTGCTTCAGACACGCCCTCCTCCTTTCAAGACTCACTCACTCAAAAAATACAAAGAAAAGCTGCACGCTTCGTTAAAAACTGCTACGAGCGAACATGTAGTGTCTCACAACTTTTAAGAGGCATTAAGGTGGGAGCCCCTAGAAACTTGAAGGCTACAGGCTAGCCTTAGCTTGCATGAGAAATTCAGAAGCGGTGTGTTTCAGAGCGATACACAATATTATCATGACGCCTCACTACATCTCTAGATACAATGCCGAACAGTTAGGTTCAAAAACTCGTTCTTTCCGCGCACAATAAGCAACCACAATAAAAACTGAGCTCCACTAAATACACTCCCATAATACACGTCACCATTTCACCTCCCAAAACTTAACAATTTACACGGCTGGTGTCCTAACACCCCCTGCCACACGCCCGTGCGGCGGTTCGCAGGGTAGTATGCTGATGGAGAAGACTATATTCCTCCTCTAAAGAGTAACTTCTACCACATTCACCCATTATTTTCTCGGCCTACCACTTCCTCTCACACATACGCTTCTTTATCATACACCTGTTTCGATATTCGAATCGCACTTAGCCCTAACTACAACATATACAGCCGGTATGCGTCCGAATCTACAAAATATATAACTATAATGCTTCCAGAACCACTTAATATAAATAAGCGGAGTCGACGGACGATTGGAGAACACGCACACTCAACGACCTCGCGAGGTATTTTTTTATTATTAATATCCTTCCCTACAACGTCAATAAATCAGTTCCTTGTAGCAGCAGCAACTTCCCCCTCAACTCTGTCCTTCACTTCACCCATTCCTCTCTTAGAACAGTCTGGCCTCCGCAGACTATACAGCACCAAGCGCAAAAAACCGCATTCCAGTCACCGCCCCCGCCGAAATACCGCGCCACTTCCACGGCGACCTCATTCCATAACTCACTCGATCACATACACACACCCGAGTATACGCGCGAAACCACATGAGCCCACACGCACACACTCACAACACGCGCCAACCGATTTAAAGACCGTGAGAAGGACGGAGCTGATGAGATAAATATCTCATAAGGCCGAAAAATTCCCTTTCATTGGTCGATCAATCCTAAGATTGGTTGACAGCAGCCTTCCACCCTTCCCTATCTAATACCAGTTCCCTTACCTCTCGGTATCTCTTCCTATGTACTTTCCTCTTTATTTGGTCCATGAACTTATTCCAGGGTTATTTATTTCTGTATGGTGTTCCATATGGCCCTTACCTCTTCTAACCCTTCTGTACACTTCATCATTTCTTATTTTTTCCATCAATTTTATCTTCAGCATCCTCCTCCAGCACCAGATTTTGAGCGCTTCCAGTTTTTTTCTGGTCAGCTTTTCCAATGCTCCATGCATCTGATCAGTAGATTGCCACGCTCCACACGAAGGTTTTCACATACTGTTTCCTAGTTTGTAATCCTATCTTCTTTGAGTACAGCAGTTATATTTTTCCCATGAACGCCTTCTTAGCTTGGGCTATTTTTCGCTTGATGCCCGTTCCTCAACGGATGAATAAAAATGCCATAAATTTACTCCCGGGGCCCAAAGTCATTGCCAGGTTCTCGTTTCAGGGGGTTTCAGGTTGAGCATAAGGAGATGGGAAGTTGTTAGAAATCAGGATCAACATACTGTGTCTCTGTGCCAATTTATACCGCGCTCTTGCGACTACAGCGTTACAAATGATTTTAAAAGACTTTGCTGAGCGACTTTCCAAAACAATAAAATACTCTCGGTTATTTACCATTGTGGAAAACAGTTGAAAAAGCTCTTTTTCAATTGTTATGTTCAATGGTAAATATAGTAAATAGTTAAATCTGATTCGATTAGGCAGAACTTCAAATCGAAAATTATTGCTGAAAGGAGCAAATACAGCTCCTTCCATTAATAGCCCATAATTTTTTATAATTAAAAAGTTCCATAGAGGTCGAGCATCCGATGATAGTAATCACCTTGACAATGATATAAAGTGTCGATAGCATGGCCAACCTTGAGGTGCCCATGCCCGCACAGAGAAACATCAACGTAGCGACGTTTCGGTCGTGGGAAATATTGTGAATATCGATTTCACTGTGGCAGCGGGAAACGGGAGAAGCACAAGAAATTGGACTGAGCTGAATAAAGATAAACGGATAAGAAATAAACATTCTCCGCTTCGGAGAACATATCACAATTACAGCTGGAAATGGCAACGACCTTCAAAGGTCACTGAACGTTATAAACCAAGTCCTCCAAGAATACAACATTAAAATAAATAACACGATGGCTAAAATCCTTGTATGCGGTAGAGAGAAGCTGAATGCAGAAGTCAGCCTGAGAGGAGAGAAATTAGAGCAGGTGAAATCCTTCATCTATCTCAGAAGTACCATCACGTGGGACGGAAGAGATACAAGGGACATCACGTGAAGAATAGCCCACGTTAGGTAGGCGTTTATGGGAAAAAGAGAACTGCTGTGTTCGAAGAAGATAGGACTGCAAACCGGGAAACAGTATGTGAAAACCTTCGTGTGGAGCGTGGTAATCTACGGATCAGATGCATGGACCATTGAAAAAGCTGACCAGAATAGAAGCTTTCGAAACCTGGTACTGAAGGACGATGCTGAAGATGATATGGCAAGAATAAACAAGAAACGATGTGTACAAAAGAGTAAAAGAGAAAAGAATTATTTGGAACACCATGCAGAAAAGAAGAACCAGATGGATTGGGCACACCCAGAGACACAATGGTTTTGTGAAGAACATTTCTAAAGGAAAAATAAATGGAAAAGTCCACAGAAAAAGACCCAGGAATAAGTTAATGGACCCAATAAAGATGGCAGTGGAGCTATAAATTCGACCTAGTATACTGCTAGCTTCGAAAGATAACAGCGCACTTGCTGCCGGCCGCATTCGCCAGAGCATGTTTATGTACTTCACCTCCTAGACTTTAGGGCAATTAATTGAGAAACATATCGAGGCCACAACAATCTAATAATTCAATGGGAGCATCACAGTCTCCATAGGTTACATGCGCACCCTTAAGTTGGTGTAGATTTAGATACTGAAATAAATAATAATTAATGAATAAATTACAATTAATTAGGACCTGATGATGCTGACTGGAATGCTGGAGAAACGGTCGACCATAAAAATGGTTTAACACGGGAGAACCGAAAAATACCGATAATAAAAAAACCGCGGAATTCGTAGTAATTAATAAACTCATTTTTTTCTCAAACACTTTCGGAGATGCAGAAAGTAAAATCTTCAAGCCGAACCAAGTATAATGAGCGTAAATTAAATCCTGCAAATTCCACAAAATAAGGTATGTATTTCACCTATCATGCTTTCCACGGGGGGATCGGGTTGGTGTAGTGGCTAGAGTATTGGCTAACCTCAGAAGATATTTTCAGAGGAAACCCGATCCTTACTTGAGTGTCTTGTGGAGAGCATTTCAAGTACAGTACTCCGTCTGTCGGATGAGACGTTAAACCGTGGTCCCCTATGCGCCTATGGTTAAGGGCAGGCTAATGCCGACGCCGAGTTTCTATCCTCCCTTGCCTGTCCCCAGTCCCCACCAATACGGTCGATGCACTAACCACAGAACTAGGTCGATAGCTATATTACTCAATACAGCTAGGCAATAAAAGAACTTTGATGCCCGCATCCGAAAATATTTTTTTGTGTTTATTTTCAGTGAAGGAGTCAATCATGGCTAATGTAAAGTTGTAAAGTTTTCAATTACTCTAAGATACATTGCTTACGATTTTAAATATGTATCTAGAATTAAATGGATGACTATACGAAAAATATTCGGCCGGAACTGTAGAGATCCATTAAAGAATGCCAGCCGTTTATCGCGCTAACGTTTGGTCTACGCGCATCCACACCTACGAAATACCGTGCAAGCCACCACTAGGGTGTGTGGCACGGGGAGATTCCACTCCACGCATGCAACAACATCCCAGGTGAAATCAGAACCGCGCGTTCTCGCCCGGATGCCAGGTGCAGGCCAAAAGCAGGCAGGATGACAATACGCGATCAGACCATAAACTAGGATAGTGCTACGTTAAGGTACATGCCACCATGAAGTATACTATTTAAGATTACTAACTACTGAGATTACTAACTACTAAGATTAACTACTGGTTAGTAGGCAACTGATGAATACCAATATAAGGTAAATAATGCAGGAGCTACATCTTGGCGGATATTTCATGCGGGGTTAGTAGCTAATAATGATGTTCAGACATTTAGCACAAGTGGAAAACCTACTTTACCCAGTGAGGGTCAAAGTTTCCCAAAACAGATTTATCGCAATTGTTATGATCCCTTATTGTACGTGGATAAAATAACAATTTGAATCTATTAGTTTCATAGTGTATTTTCTCCATTTAATGCCTGTGATAATGATGATTTCATCGTCATCGTTGATTATATCGTCATTCATGCGCGCTAATGTTTCCTGGCAGGCCCTAACTTGGAAACACTTGGAAAGAGGAAAGCTTACCTTTAATTTGTTTAATTCCTGAAGAATGGATGTCTCGAAAAATATGGGTACCTCCAAAATACTTCCAACGTACGCATTCCATTTCACTTTCACTACTGCTACGGAAACGAGAAATGGAAACAATTCACGTTTCCGGAATCACGTAACGGAGATGTTATTTTCTTTTCTTCCATGAAGGGCAATGCCCGCATAAAATATGTGAGCCATGAAATTTTGGACTTAAGAGCATTAAATATCACTCCCAACGTATCTGCGGAGACGCGTAATAGCTTCAATGCATATTTCCGCAATTCACTCAATCTTGTCCTTCTTCCTGATGTACCCCTCCCAGTAGTCCCCAATCGGAGATCCGATCGGAAGACTATATTGCCTCCGGAATATTTTACCAGGAGGAGTGTCATCATGTCATATGTAACGTTAAAATGCAGGGCTGCATCTTCTAGGGAGACTATGTGATAGTTTCCCCGTTGTCTTTCACGTCACAGTGGCCGGGCTGATTCCGTGAACTTCACTCTCGCCCGAAGCTGTGGCTTTTGATACCGGTCCGATCTTGATCTGCGCTATCAATGCCTTCTGCTGAAACTGTTGCCTCTCAGTAGTGGGGTCAAATTAAGGTAGCGTGCAAACGTTGGTTGGCAAGCCAGGCCAATTTTTTCCGTCGCTAGGTCTCGAACCTGCACCCCCTCGGAATGGGAGTCGAACACGCTAGCACTGGTCTAAACCACTCGTCATCCCTTAAATCATCGTCAACAATTTTCTATTGCTAAAACAGGGAAGAGAAGCGTGTAGTGCGAGCCCACTCGATTACGTATGCTAGGTACTAGATAGCAAGTATTTGAAGCTAATATCCCAGTTTTTTCAGTTTTCCTTAGAGGAATTTGAGACGGATTGCTAACGAAAGCGTTTCACAGTTCCTTGACGGTCTTTCTTAAATCTAAACGCTTATGGTGTGATTTAAGGGAACCGGCCGCTTATTCGAATGGACATCTAAGGAAAAATAACTATGAATAATTTATAGCAGAAATGAAGGGAATTAGTCCAACCTTTGACATTATCAGAAGGGTCGTCGGAGCTTATCCTTGCCATCTGTGATAACTTGTTCCCAGAAATACATTTTCGATGTTCGAATATAATCGAGTAAGAATATCGCAGACATGAGAGAGAAAGAGGAGACAATGTAGAAGGCTCTTTAATTGATAAATGTAATGCTGACTATGATGATGATTTATCCATTTATTCATTTATCTTTCAATGACCGCAAAAACAGCCATTTCATACATAGATTCACACCGGCGGCATAGAGCAATAGCATACAAACACTAAAACCCCTCTTCTGAATGGTGAATTAAATACGACTCAGGCTGAATTCGAATCGTAACCTCTAAATGAGTAAGGGACGACTAAACCCAGCCGATATTTAGGCTGATTCAAATGGAACTACGCAATGACTGGTTATCTTAGTTGTTTCTGATCATCTCACAAAAGAATTAAAGGACCATCCTTCGATTACCGCTACGGGATTACGCTTCACGGAACAGACAATTACATAAAATTTCTGCACAAGTTCTTGGAGGCGACATGCTTTCCAAATAAATTTCGAAGATTCTTGCGATATTGTGTGATACTTCAGCATTATGAATAAATGAATAACTCCGCAATTATCCACAGTGTAAATTCTACTACGACCGAGGTTTCGATGTTTTCACATTATCATCAGGGACAAATGAAGTTAGGTGCACATAATATATAGTGATGGAGAAAGGAGGGGGGGAAGAAGGAAGGTGGGGAAAGGGGGGAAATGGGTGGGGAAAAACTCCAACTCCAGGTTCCGGGCGGGGCGGAGTTTTTTCCTCTCCCACTTCCGACTTCCCCACCTTCCATCTTTCCCCACCTTCCTTCTTTCCCCACCTTCCTTCTTTCCACCCTCCTTTCTCCATCACTATATATTATGTGCACCCAACTTCATTTGTACCTGATGATGATGTAAAAACATCGAAACCTGCGTCGTAGTAAAAATTTATACCGTGGATAATTGCCAAGTTTTTCATTTCTGCGACATACTTTCCGATAACAAGGGCTTAAAAATCGATTATCAGACTTTTTCAATCGTAAATCAGACAATTAAATCGTTAATCACACAATTTTTTAACGAAATCGACGTTTCCTAGCGCCTCACCAATCCATTGGAGCGAGCGGAGGTAAGGGAAGACGCTTGGAATGCTGAGGTGACATTATTGGCACCAAAAACATAACAAGGTAATAGCAAAATGACAACCAATTGGGCAATATTTTTCATTATCCCATTTCCTTACAGACAAAATCAATGAAACACCAAACGCTCGATTCAATTATCTAGATTTTCTCAGATTGTAGACAGGAAAGTATAGCCTACTATAACCTTGACCACAAGAGGAATCCGCGCTTTCAACGACTAATGAGTTTCAAAGACAAATTAATCATAACCGAAGGTACAGTTTTGCTAATAGAGATATCGCTTACACACGATGAGCAATAAATTGCTACAGATTGATAATTCATCAACATGATTTAAACATGGTGTTTGCAACTCTTGGCATATTTAGAAACATGCAACAGGGTGCATATGAATTAATCAGCTGCACTACCTCTCAACTAACCTAATTCAAAGTCTTAATGCATCCATTATGGTCTCTTATTGATCGCGGGAAAAACGACATTTTAAACCTTTCTGTTCTACAATTTCTTTCCCTAGTTTTATTCTCATGATCTGATCTACCGTAGTAAGTTGTAGTTCACAATATATCGAAAACTTCGTCTGAAGATAAATCAGTTTTAAATTTACATAATAGATTAAGTCTAATTTTCAATCGACGGTCTGAAAGCGATTACCATCCAAATTATTGCATTCACTCTATTTTTGATTATCACCCATTAGTTAAGCAAATGTCCGGGAAATCTAGGACCCTACTCACGGAAATGTTGTGTTTTCCACAGGAGAAAGAAGCAATTTCATCATTCTCTTTCGGAGATCTAAAAAAATAACATTTTAATGGTTCGTGCAGCTCAAGTTGCGCATATAACATAAAGCACTGGGACTCGGAACACCATCGAACAATATTTACGATCGAATTTCTCGGAGAAAACGTCGAATCTCCATTTGGACTAACATGTTTTCCATCGCGAACCTACACTCAAAATAGCCGCCCCTCCACCTCCCCTGCCTCCATTCAGCCAATATACAACGTGGACAGACTCCCCCACATCATGTCCGATCCTTCTACTTCCCATTCCCCACCCTTCTCTCGGCCGAAGGTCGATGGATTCTGAGATATGCATTAGCACTCCGCTGGTAACCAAGCAGTTGCCTCCACCACCCACCCACCAACCAGCCAACCACACACGCCCCTCTCCCTGCACTTACAGTTGTAACACGCCTTCCCCCCGACATGACCACTCAACCCCTCCGTACATACATTCCCTCGTGAATAGTACCTCTCACCCCACCGCTTCGGTCACCTTCTCCGACAGAACGGACGACCCACAACAACATCCCACCCTCTCTTCTCCCTTGTTCTCCCCCAACCTCCCCTTCCCATTACCCTCTGCTTCCCCTCTCCGTCCAGGTGAGCAAAGAGCTCTATCCCTGTACCGTCGCTCGGGTAGTGACGATTATGTATGAAGGTGCGGTTATTATAAGCGTATACAATGCCAGCAATATGAGAGGGTGAAGTGCTGAGACACAGTCAAACACTGAAACACTCAGATCCAACTCAAAAATAAAAATGTTGATTAAATGTGATACCCTGGTTGTCATCTAACACGCAAGAATAATTGAAGAGGGCAGAGATTCGATCGTCTGCCGGTAAGTGTGTCCGGTAAAGGGGTTATGCAGGACTTCAGATAATCACCAGGGCCCCTCGAGGCTCTAGACTCAATAAAAGGCTTAGAAAATGAGACCGCGAGCAACAAATATCAGCAAGATACGCGAAAGACCCCTATGATAGCCTCGTTAGTGTTACTGACCTCTCGCAACAACTTGGATGGGAATCGCTTTCAGACCGCGGATTGAAAATTAGACACAATCTTTTATGTAATTTTAAAACCGATTTATTTTCGGTCGAAGTTTTCAATATCTTGCGACATCCAACATACTACGGTAGATCAGATTATGAGTATAAAATTTGGGAAATAGATTGTAGAACAGAAAGGTTAAAAATGACGTTTTTCCCGTGATCGATAAGAAGCCATAAGGGGTGCATTAAGACTTTGAATTAGGTTCGTTGACAGGTAGTGTAGCTGATTAATTCATACGCCCCCTAATGCATGTTTCTAAATCTGCCGAGTAGTGCTAACATCATGCTTTGCATGTTCCATGCATGACTCTCGTGTCACGTATTCATAGTTACATTGTGGATTATTTTAGCAGTTTCTATAGCATTTGTAGTATACCAGTAGTGTGATGCCTGGTGTTGAAAGTAATTATCTTCACTGTAGGACATGTTGGTTATAGGTCACCCCCTGCCAAACACCCTAGTGGTGGCTTGCAGGGTAATTGGTTGATATAGATGTAAAAATCATAAGATATTTAATTTTATAGTCTTGTACTCTTCAGTCGATTCACTTCTCTTCGCTGGGAAAACCAATACCGCCCTATCGTAATCTTTTCTTCTCACTAATTTGTTGCTAAAAAAATCCACTCAACCCCTCCGCACATTCGCTCTTGAACAGTGCCTCTCACCCCACCGCTTCGGTCACCTTCTCCGACAGAACGGGCGACCCCCAACAACACCCCACCCTCTCCTCTCCCTAGTCCTCCTCCCCAGCCCTCCCTTCCCATTTCCACCCCTCTCCATCCAGGTGAGCACAGAGCTCTATGCCTTTCACAGCCTTGATGTTAATTCCCTTGGGCGGACGTCACAGGTTTCTCTGATCCCCCACCTCCCTCCCAAAAGGGTATGAAAAACCCGCCACCCTCCACATCGTCGGCAACCGTTCTCACGCGACTTTGAGAACCATCTAAGTAAGAATTGATTGAAGAATTAGATAACGAAGATCCGAAGGATATGTAAAAAAAAATACTACCATGGGATAAAAGCAGTTTGACTGAGTCATCGGGCGAGCTAGGCGGAAAGCAGGGGACTCAGAGAAAGGTATGTGGGAAGCATGTTCAGATGAGATTTTTTTGTTCCCTTCCTACATAAGTAGATTCAAAATCCCAGAAAAAAATAAGAAGACACAAGCTGGAACTGATAGATTAAAGTTCCCATTTTCCCCTCTCACAAATCGAGCCCCCAAAAGCACCGCCACAAAGCATCCATTAATTTCAACACAATAAGATACCGACAAATGGATTGATGTAAAGTATACGGCGCAGAAACGTGGCTCCAGTGAGATGAAGACGAGAATACGCCGCAGGAGTTAGTATATGGTGGTAGAGGAGAGTGGAGAAGGTAAGATGTCCGGAAAGGAAGACAAGAGAGCAAAGTCTTGGATAAATATTTCTCGGGTATTCCAACGGGTAAGCAGGTCCATGTCTCCCGAAGTTTCGGAGAACGACTTGCTCTCCATCTTAAGGGGATTTATAGGTAAGGTTCCTCAGGGGTTCTGAAGGCATGTTTAGAAGCCCTGAAGATGGAGTCGTTCTCCGAAACGTCGGGAGACATGTACCTCCTTACCCGGTGGAATACCCAGGAAACATTTATCCAGCAGATGCGCCGGGAAAACCTAAGAGGAAAGGCTTGCTTTAAGTCAGGAGAAAAAACTTCCGAGGGAAATTCGGAGGATAGAAGGGAGGGGAAAGAATAGGAATAATAGACAGGGATCAGCGCCAGCAATCATATTTTTTTAAACTTACTCCCATTCTAGCCCTCCTTTTAAGATTACTAGAACTATAATTATCCAAGCATTGTCAAAGTTTTGCGATGGTGATTTTTCATAACAGGGAGAAACTGATTTTCATATGTCGGCATGCTTACTTTTTGCGTCGAACTTTTACGAACTCCTGGGCTGGAAGGGCTGTGGTTCTATTTGGCGTGCGATCAAATACGGCTCCATTTGCACTGGAATTCATTTTCGTTTGAATTACGACCTGTAAACAGGAGCCAGATAATATTTTATCGCGGCAATGCCGTGGAAAATTTGTTCTCAAGAACTTGATGTAAAATCGCAAGACACATTAAGGGATATTTTTAATGTTTAACCCTCCATCACGCCGTGTGACCTGATGGTAACATATAGAAGAGTTTATTTTTTTCCTTTGCCCTATTCCTTTGCGACATCAATTGTACAGTTTGGCAACGAAAATATATCTAGGAATCGTAAATGTTAGTTCCTGATTTTCCCACGAGTGGGGTAACATGTGAAATGGCTGCACATGATGGACAAAAAAATCGGTGTATGGAGTGTTAAGGCATATTTTCAACGCTTAAAAAATCTACAAGTCAATAAACATCATTAAGCATCTTTAAACTCAATAATGTTTTTTTAAAAAACACGACACTCTAGCTACGATATTTTAATGCTCCCATGACAGGACAAGGAGTGCAAAATTTGCAAAACAACAGGATACGGCCAACATATTAGGAAAAAGAAAACCTGGGTCTTTCGGCCACAGAGGACACGCTGATTCGTTCAACGTAGCGCGCGTGCGGCCCAGAGCGTCTAAGGGCATCACAGACCTGTTATTTCTCAATCTCGTTCGGCTAGAAGCCGCATGTCCCTCTCTGAAGATCGCTACGTCGGAGGCATAGTCGAATCCGACGCCTAATTAGCACGCCAGAGTCTCGTTCGTTATCGGAATTAACCAGGTCCAGTAAAATTTAGTCGACATCAGGGAGGTAAGGAGAAACTCGTTGGTTGAACTGATATGGCATTACCCAAAGCAAAAAAGACGTTTACATTTGCAAATGCACCGAAACGGTCTGTGTCCAAGCACCCTAGGCTAATCACGCTCGCGATGGCTCGTCGGTGCGCCGGAGGCGCTTCTTATGCCGTTCCGGTGAACAGAGCTCACCTCTACCGGTCGTTTTGTGATACAGTGGCGTGTGAAGAGTAAACAATGGCGTGGAGTATTGGATGTTAACGGAGAAAGAGAAACTTACAACAACAAAAGAAACTAACACTAATATACTGATAATTAAATATTGCTAGTATTGACATTGTTTTGGAGTTCGAACACGTTTTTTTAATTTTCTCTTTTTAATTTAATTTTTTTTATTAATTTTTTTAAATCATTAAATTATTTTTTTAACATTAGTGTCCTTATCTTTGGGAGTATAATAGTTATTTTATACCAATGACAAGGTAATACATATGTATATAGTGGTATGAGCGCTGATATTTTCGGGTTTCAACGCGCGCGAAGAAATGACTTACACACTCAACAACGCTGCCCGCCCGCCGCGACGCCATTGGCCATGGTGATGACCCCCATAAACGAATCTCCTTCTCCCGTTTCCCCTTTCCACATCTCACCGCCTCATTATTCCTCCTACACCTCCCACATAACTTTTTCACCCGCGCTCTCAAAGGCAAGCCGTTCACGACCCTGGGCATCATCTGATGCGTGCGCGTTTGATCGGCGTTGTCGGGGGGAAAGACCATTCGCACGAGCCAACAGCATCACGTGCTTCTAGGAGTTACTGTCGAGGAGAGGGACACAGATAGAGAGAGAAGGGAGTGAGGGGAGGAAGAATGGACCCCTCTCCCCTCACTCCCTTGCCTCTCCTACACTTCCCCTCCGAGCAGCATCACCTCAGCTGTTCCACAAAGCGGTTCACTTTCGACTTCGACATTGTATACATTCCTGCCGCCAGCGAGTCACGCAGGGTTTCGACGTTGGACCTCTTTTTAAAGTCAGCCGGTGGAGACGGCACGGAATAAGCATGACGTCCTCTGGAGCACATAAGAATGGCAGAAACTTCCCAGGTTGTTTGGGAGGCTATTTGATTATCGACATGTGAGGTCACATGGGCAATCCTACGTAACCTATCGATACTCGTGAATCTATAACCTTTTAAGTCCATCGGATTACCCGGAAAGTTAAGAAATCGTAGCGACAACTCTAATCGAACAACTTCGAATGATGAGTCATAACTTTCCGTGTTACTTATCTCATAAGCGATTGCATTCAACTCTACCAACCGTATACAACCCAAAATTCGAATAAAAGAGCACACAGAAATACTATAGCGACTCGTTTGGAAAGGAAAAGAAACGAAAGATGTCGTTTAGCTACACTTGAGGTTTTTCCAGTACCAAATTTGTAACTTAGAATGCCTTGCAAAAACTATTCAAAGAGTGCGTTCCTAAATGAAACTAGTAGCCGTTTCATTGCATAAAATAAATCACTGTTATCTGCACAATACTATGCGGCCCTTGGTCATACAATTATCTCACGCACAGTTTTCTCGAGAGTTCACAAAAAATTTCTAAAGCTCTACTTGCGGATTAGACATCTTTCGCAAGGGCGCATTAAATTCTTTGTTTTTGGGGGAAGCATCGCCAATTATCGGGGGCCTGGAGTGTACACCTCAAGATTATCAATTTTCTATTTTCCCAGAATAAATGAGGGAGCGGTCCCCCCTCCACCATGTAACCCAAAAATCTACTCCTGATTCGTCTTCATTAGAAGTAACCCGATGCGTTATTCGCGAAAATGGCTAACGCTCATGATAATCAGTTATTAACTTAGAACCTATTAACACACTTATTTTCTTGATCGATAATGGTTTCAACGCATTATTGTTGAAAGCTTGATCGGTCATAACCATATTATTGGCACTAACATATTGAAACCTGGGTCGATCAATGAAATGAGGGTGGGAATAATCATAAAATTAATGATCCGTCGTCATTAACATAACTTACGATAAATAAATATAGGACGTCCACTAGGAGAGGATACCTGACAGCATATGAGTAACGGAAACGGTGAATAGGAAAAGTTACCTAAAATAAGAAAATCAACAGTGATATGGACCCAGTTCTCACGAACTGTTACACACTGCTAACGCTTGAACCGGTCTCTGTTTACTTCTGTCGCTATAGCGATTCTATCATCGAAAACACGGAAACCACTTGAGAAAGATTAAGGAGTTTATCTCTTTACAACAACGAAAGAGAGTGCAAATAAAATATCTAGTTTGGGCGATTTTCCATCTATTCCTTGATTTTCGTGGCCTCGATATGCCTTTCGATTTGTTGTCTTCAAGTTATTGGAGGTAAAATGCATTAACGCGCCTTCAGCGACCCCGTTATCCACCATTCTATCCCAGAATCCTTGAGCTATCTTTCCTACCGATTGACAGAGACAGTTTACATTGTAAAAGGTTCTCAATGATACCATTCCGCCGCGTAAATACAGTTGGCACCGATAGCAAAAACGAAGCATAAAATGTGTAATCTCAGAGATATTTTTCTTTGAAAAAACTGTAGAAATGTATTTTCTGGTAAAACTGGTTTCATTGGACACATAAATTCTACTGTTCGTATCGGTTGTAGCAATTAATATCTACGGAATGTTCAAAACGTATTCAGTATTTACATCCATGGAATCCAACAAAGTTGCACAAGAGTTCATCGAACCCGTCCCCATTTAGAGTAAAATAAAAACTACATCACTTTAGCGTGGCAATGCAAGAAAGGATAAATGAGTTACATGGGAAAGCTGGTATTTGTCCTATGCATTGGAAAGAAAACTTCCAATACATAATGCGCTAAAAGCTAGATAAATATGTAATAGAAAATTAAAAAGATGAGCTCTGGCTTTCGGCGAACTACTGCCATGCGTTGTTGAAACCACTTCTAGAAATTAAAGAAAATTACTTATCGAATGCAAATCCACACACATTCTAATACGATTGACTACTTTATCTGGTGAAAGACAACATTCTAAGTTAGTCATTTAAGAAATTCCCCAGTTTGCAAGGTCAACACTAATTTATATTTTACAACATTTTAAATGTAGTGGATCAGCAAGTATTTTGTTCAGAAGTGGTTCAGTAAGTCCAATATGATAGTCATAAACTTATAACCACTCCGATAGCACTTTCACAAGCATTTTGTAAACAATACGAGAGAGGTCACCATTTCTAATTGAAAGAATGGATGACCTAAGATTATTGGTCAAAGATGAGCTAAGATAATAAAACTTTCGGGGGAAAATGCTATCGATAAACCAATTTCAAAAGAGATGAAATGAAACCACCGATAGTTCACCAGTGTAAAACCTTCTTTATTTCGACGATAATTCATCATTTAGAAAAAATGCAGTAGAGCGCAATTAGTTGGTAACCCAAGCAAGAAGTATATTTTTCACTACTACTCAATCCAAACACCAATGGGTTCGAACAACACGAATCATTTATCAAATAATCAAGACGGTCCCAGTTTCTCTCTCATGCATTATTCGGTCACAGACATCAACAATACGACAAAAACTTGGCTTTAAAAAATGTGACAAAGGAAAATACGGCAATTCTTGCTTCTGACTACGGTCCATTAATGATAGCTGTTGCTATTGCGACCGATTTCATTAAATGTTCCCGTCACATTAGACGTGAGGCATGACCACTTTTTTCGCCTGGCCAGTGATTCCCCTTCGCCGCAAAAATAAATTAATAGGGTTAATGCCCTCCAACCTGGGCAATTATCAAATTATTGTAATAAAGTATTTAGAAACGAGCTTTACGATTGGTAATACAGAAACGCCCCATCAAATATCATATCACCTCAAATATTGAGCGAAGTAATATCAGAAAATTAAGCTGCTTCAGTAGCCATTAAACAACAAAAAATTATATATAGTGCTTATTCAAACCAATCACTAAAGCCTTTTTTCAATTTAAATTACAACCGATTATTTCGGAATCAACACGCGAATGGCATCTCGTGATTGTAAGTCGCTAAGTTTTATAGGAAAATAAGTGGGGGGTACCAGAATTTTGACCGGCATCAAAAATATTTCAAGCCATATTGAACCCAGAGAACTTCGCAGATGCATATTATGAGTTATAAAACCTGATAACAGCCAATGACTAATTTCTTGGGAGAACCGATTTTCGTGAGTTAACTCCGTTGGGATGAATTGCAGGAGACAAGGGACATATCTGAGAAATGGTGAAATTTGACTACGGATTAAAATACGGAGTCCATATTCGAAATCCTTTCAATAAACGGACTTGCATATAGTCGCGCCTGCGTCTCACACAGTTAATCAATCTTAGGCTCTTGCGGCGTTTATTTTCAAATCCGTCCATTTTTTCGCGCATATACTGCGCTCGAGTTATAACGTGCAAAGCCATTGCTAGCAGAAACAGCCGACCCATGGCGACACGGTTATAACCGTAAAGCATAAAAATATTTTAATTTTCCATTTTTAAGAAGCATGGAGATACATCTAGAATAAATATTGTAATAATTATTATAGCGTCTCATGTTAGCCTCAAACGATTAAGATACGGCCCACTCACGTTTAACTTCCGACTGAATTTTCTTTCAACTATGGTGCGCAAACATGACATGGCAGCCCAATATTCAATACGCAAAAAATCAATAGCCATTAGTTCTACCATATTTTATTTCGCTTACGGTTGATGATTGAAGAAAAAATTATTGAATGAAATCGCTGTTAGAGGTAACAATGAGTGAATACTCTGAGACGATACATACAGAAGATACTACGAAGTTCAGTCGTTCGGAGACATAATATTCATTGCGCCAGCTGGAAGACATCCTCCAAGTTTCTTCGCTTCTCCCATTGATGCCGTCCTTCGATACTTCAAAGGTCAAGGTCTCGGCATCATACTTCAGGCAAAAAATCATGCGCAACTAACACACGATGGGGTGCGATAAATATGAGTTAATCAAGTCGAAAAAATATGACAGACGAAGAGATGAGTTCTCCAAATTGAAGTTGGTCTTTCAAATGACACGTGAATCGGCGGAGAATTCTCACTCCCAGAAATACAAATTACTACAACTATTGAGCGTGAAAAAGAGTTCTAGGAGCGAGAAAACAGGAGGTTGTAGTAGTTTGTCATATAATTCTCGGTATCATATGAAACACAATCTTCATTCACCGACGCTAAAGCCTCAGAAAATATAAAATACCTTCCACCGTTATCTTTAAGCCGACGAAAGGCAATACGGGATATACAGCTCAACTCGAGCAATCGATGTCACAGATCGATATAACATGCATCACATCCAACGGTGAAAATGTTTCCAGCTCGTCATATACTTCAGGTAAGCGTTCCAAAAACTACAAGATAAGTTTTCTCAAATAAACAATGCTGGGAAAAATACAGGGGAAGTATTTGAACAGAATCTTATATCTATTAATGAATTAATTCTGGTCATTCTTCTTTTTTCCCACCTTGTGGATTACATATCCAAATTTGCTGAGGTAATCCCTCGTTCGTCATACGTAGTATGTGACCATATCACACAAGCTGTTTTTATTTTAATGTCATGACTATTGTAAGCGTGACTCACATGATATTTCTTATTCTCTCATTCGTGATTCTTTCCCGTCTGGCTACACCCGCAGATCGTTTCCAGTAATCCATCTCCATTTACCATTTGTTTCGCGTTCTCCTTAATTTGCCATATCTCACTCCCATATGTGATAATGCTTCTTACAATTGAATCATATATTCTTTTTTCATGAGAATTGGATATATTTTGGTACCATAAAATGCTATTCAACACGGATATTGCCCTATTTCGTTGCAAATTTTTTCCTTAAATTGCATCATCCATGAGTCCCATTTTGAGTTACTTTAACAGCCAAGCCTAAAAGCAGAACGTCCAGAGACGTGCGACATTGCCGCAGAACGAAAATGAGGGCTGTAGAAATATATCGTATACACTGAAAAAATCTATAAATTTATAAAGTATTTTATAGAAATTAAAGTATTTACCAAGTTCAATAAAAACAAACAATTGATCATGAGTGAATTGCTTACTTATTCAACCATAAAATCTCCATGACTAATTCATCACTAAAACGCCCGCACTCGCAGAAAGTTTTTCGTCTTAGCATCAACCGTTGCAGAAAGATAAAGCAGATTCTGCTTTGGTGTTCCCAAGTAGGCTAGTATTCTTGGAAATATTGTACTCCCTGTCCAGCAGGATTATATTGTATTTCCTGTCCTGAACAGTAGTATTCGAAACTTAAAAGCAGAAATCAACCAGCGAAGGCCGTTAAACTATTTTTTCAACCAAAGGAACATCACGATGCACTTCGTGCACAAGGACGACTCCGAATTCGAGCGTCTAATTTCTAAGGGAAAATTAGATTCCCTCGAGGCACAGTGAAAGGTTAAAAAAAAAAAATCGGTTCGAGAAACTTCGGGTTCGGATGGCTAGGCACTAGGTCGAAAGAGATTCCACGGATTCACGGAGTGTGTTTCGTGACATAGGTCGTGCCGTTGATGAGCGGGATGAGCCCCGGGAGTAGAAAATTTATTGAGGATCCAAAGATGAGACTTCTATCCAAGGACACACCACGCGGATGTAGCGGAACTATAATGTGGAGAAATATGGCGAGGCGCAACCAAGAGAGATTTCGTCGGGAATGCAGAGAGACTCCGAAGAAGAAAAACAGGTACTTCGCAGCAGAGCGACGACGTTAATACGTACTATAGTGAATTCATGAAGAGGGATTGAAGTCCCTGGATTTCTTCGGCGAGTACATGCACGAGGAAATAATCCTCCAAAGAAAAAAACCGCAAACGATTTGCGTATAATTGTTTTGGAGAGAGAAAGAGTTTAAATTTTCTATCTATCTATCTGGATACTAACCCTACGAGCCGCCACTGGGTGTGTGGCAGGGAGCGTTAGGACACCAGCCGTGTAAAGATGTAAAGTCTTGGGAGGTGAAATGGAGACGTTTATTATGGGAAGGTATTTAGTGGAGCTCATTTTTCATTGCGATCGCTTATGTGCGCGGAATAAACGAGTTTTTATACCTATCTGTTCGGCAGTGTATCTCTCTTATTTTATCGCCTCTTTCAGACCTAGAGATGTAGAGGGGCGTCAGGTAATATTCTTCGTGTCGCTCAGAAATACACCAGTTCTGGATTTCTCTAACAACCTAAGCCTTGCAAGTAGCCTCTGAGTCTCTAAGGGCTCCCGCCTTAATCCCTCTAAAATTTGTGAGACACTATATGTTTGCTCGTAGCAGCGAAGCGTGCTGCTTTTCTTTGTATATTATTAAATTTTTTGGTAAAATCCCTAAATGCTCGAGGCATATTCGAGGTATGGCCTAACCAGAGCGAGGTAGCTTCTCTCGCTCACTTTTTCCACCGAGGACCTTTTTTTATATGCTTAATAAAACCTTGTTTCCTTGATGCTGGGCCGCATATGTTTTGTACATGTGTTCCCAACGATATATCAGAAGTTAAGGTAATTCCAACATATTTAACTGCACTTATGAAGAGGGAGTGAAGTCCCTAGCTTTTCTTCGGCGAGTACATGCGCGAGGAAGTTATCCTCGAAAGAAAAAAACCATCAAAAACTTGGCATTTAATTGTTCTGGAGAAAAAACAAGTTTTAAAGTTTAAGTTTTGAGTGATAAGGCATGACTAATGACATTGCAATGCACGATACCTCGTATTTAAGGTGGCTGAAGGGGTAATCGTGGGTTAATGAGAGCACATTTAAATAAGTATGGATTTTCGTGTAAGTATAGTTTTGCATGAAACTTCGTAATATGTAAAGCTAGAAGTTCTAAAATTGCAATGCATTGAACCTTTATGGAATATGGGTCAGCAAAAATGGTACTACGAAAGTCGAATTCAATGATATTCATAAGCAAAGTCGTAGATGGAAAGCGATATAGGTATAGGGAAAGAGGTATAACGCCGTCGCTTGGAAGCGATAAATAATGCTTAGCTAATCTTCTTGGTTCAATCCCCATCTTATTGGTGAACGATCGTAGCCTCTATTCCGGGTTCCTGAGAAAATACATTTCTCATCGAAAGTTCACCAAGGTAAATATACAAACTGGCTGTCGCTAGCAATCTGCGCTGCAAAATTTCTTTGTCAGTAGGCGAAATTCGTCACACATTTGAATGTTCAGGACCGATCACCTAACGAGGCGTTTTTAACGAGTGGTACTTCAATAGGCTGCAATAATTTTCTACAAGAAACGATTTTTCTCCAAGATCTCAAGCTTAGTCGGCACTTGCAACAAGCGCTTACCAATTGAACTCTTTATTCCTAATCGTAAGGATTAGTGCGCTCCAAGATTAACACTGAAATGAAAATAAAACAAAAAGCGAGTCAGTATAGAGACCCCATATCTCGACATCAATAATATTGGTAATGTTTTTAAGCTTCTACTTCACACTAAGAACTAAAAAGTCTATCGTACAACGACGATAGGTGTTTCAATACGAAGTTCAAAGGCACTTACGTCTAATTGGTATAGGAAAGAATAGGTAATGCCGTCAAATATTTGTACTACATCGCCGATAACACTATTAGATTAATTAACCATAAACAGGGTAAAATTGCATTATAAAAACATTTATTGAGGGAAAATATTTCCTGCCTAAGTCATTGGTTTGTGTGGAATACGCTCCTGCTAAAAAGTCTCTGATTTAGCGGGACCAGTGCCTATTTTATCACTTATATAATTTGTTTGCTTACGTATGAGCAAAAATGTCGCTCAAATACTTCATGCATTAAGGTAGAGTTCGAAGGAATTAATACGTTTCTTTGCTAACATCCGGCGACCTTTCTCTGTTTTTTTTAAGACTGAAAGTTGTCACATTTATTGAAAAATAACAGCAGTATTAAAATATTATAAATGAACTTTTAAGTGACTCTCTGAAAGTCTCTATGACTCAGAACTTTAGTGAGAAGCAATTTCCAATTTCATACTAGGGTAATTAAATTTTTCTTAATGAACTTCCTACAGTTGTGTAGACCAATTTGAGTCAGCTTTTGTTAGGATCCCCACCCCCTACCGTAACAATGCGAAGTATGGAAGATTTCATTCCTATACTGCACTAGAGGAAGGTATCCGTTGAAATTCATCGGGTGGGAAAACATTGAGCATATTTCATACTATCGAGAGCAACCGAAATATATCGATACATCGCACACAATGTATTCATAATGAATTATACGGATTCTTCTATTTTTATTAGTAAGTTCTAGGCCTGTATTCACCATGTATCCACACATGAAGTTCGGTTTCAACAATGCTATCTGTCGTTGAGGGGAGAGCGTACCAAAAATGCTGAATTTGTGTGTTCCCAAAACGCGGTTCCGACTTTTGGATAAGAAATTTTGCAAGGCACACCCTTGAAATATATCGTAAGCATCAAAATAGAAGTTATATGAGGTCTTGAATACGTCAGTCATTTTTTTGGGCAAGTTACAAGTCTTCTGTTCGGCCAACCTGAGTAACACATCCTACGTTGAGTTGTGACTTGTAACTTGTAGCTCTGAGAAACAGGCCCCAGATCAAGACCGTACACGGAAACCGAAGTAATCTAATAAAAATATATGTTTACAGCTAAACACATTGGATATAGGCATTTGGTTACTCACAATTTAAGAAAACGGATTTTTTTCTGGAAGAGTGACTACACAAACCTTAGGGTTCGGTATGAAGAGATCTATAACCGTGTTCATCTTATTAGCTACCATGCTGATTGTAACATCAATAGATGAATATAACTTAAGTAAATATGAAGTAAATACTGAATAACCTGCGTGAATATTGCTAGGAAATAACTCGTTCTATACATTGTATAGGTAAGACATTTGTCACAGTAAATCTATCAAACGGCCTTCTGCCGAATATTAACAATAACCAAGGACGAACGAAATGCGCGGCGTTTACCATTCGAAGAAATCCTTTACAGTTCATGCATCGGTCGGCTACCTTTGAGGAATTCACGCTTTTAAAAGCATTCATATCACTATTAATACAAAAAGAGAATAGCGATTTCATGCCTCAATAAATTGTAACATTACACAGAACCGCGCACGAATGGAAAAGCATTATTAAGTAAATTATAATAAAATACACTTTCTTCCATTAATCGCGCAAGGATAGACTTTAGAGGGGGAAGACTGAAACTCCCTCCGTAAATAAAGCGATTTCTCACCTGCGGTAGGTTTCAAGAGACTCGACACCATGATTCATTCTCGCCAACACCCCAGCCATTCCCATCACGGAAAAAAGGCAGGAAAAAAATAAAATGTGTTCCCGCCATGACGTTCACCCACAAGCATCTCAAGGACCACACTTTTTACCTCCGCGACTATCCAGCCACTGTTCAATTTCCCTCGATCGGTTCCTATGGCATTTCCTCGACAAAAAGACTCTTCCGAAAGACGGGGAAAACAATGCGGAAAAAACGGAAATAATAGGGAGAGAGTTGGAAATACACGTACGCAAGACCACCCGTTCAAGGCAAAGGCGAAGAGAGAATGGTCAAAATTATACTTTTTAACTTTCGAATAATATGGAAATATAAAAAAATTGATACAAGATCGATTCCAAAGGGAAGTTTCGCAGAATGAGTTTCGACTATTTCAAAAGGTTTAACCGATCAAGCATTCCTGCGTATAGTTAGGGAGACAAAATGCAAAACGAAACCACCGCAGAGTGGAAGAGACAAACTGTGGAAGTTGCACAAATTCTGAGACATTACAGACACCAGGAAAAATACAATACAAGTAGCGAATAATGGAAATAGTTACCTTGAAAGACTGTAAATACCGTGGTGGAAGATAAATTACACCACAGGTTAAGCTTCACAGTTCTCTGCAAATTTAACCAGCATGTGATAACCGGAATGGAATATACTGGCGAATCGGTCGTTAGCTGAGGCCATTTGTGGGAAGGAGAGAACAGTATCATTTGGGAATGGATGAAAGGTGAAGAGACATCCGGTGTTGGCCCACTCTTAACGAAAGGGGCAAATGGGTCCAGATTTCAAAGTTGTATCCGACAGATGAGTACTATTTCTCGAATGCACTCGACATAGGCCCAAGCAAAACTCGGGACTTCACTGAAACTTCATCACTGTCGGTGTTCCATCCCGTCAGAACAGAAACAAATAACCTAAAATCAGTCTTATCTCCTATCTGACATGTTATGTAGATATAAGCTATGCACGACGAATAGTTGCATACCTAGTCATAAAGATTTAACCAAAAAAATTATAAATTACAAAGAAAATCTGCACGCTTCGTTAAAAACTGCTAAGAGCGAACATATAATGCTTCCCAACTTTTAGAGGGATTAAGGGGGGAGCCCCTAGAGACTCGGAGAGTACACGCTAGGCTTAGCTTGCTTGAGAAATTCAGAGCTGGTGTATTTCTGATCGACACAGAGATTATTATCATGGCGTCTCATTACTTCTCTAGGTCTGACAGAAGCGATAAAATAAGAGAGATATATTTCTGGACAGATAGGTGCAAAAACTCGTTCTTTCTGCGCACAATAAGCGACTACAATAAAAATTGAGCTCCATTAAATACACTCCCATAATACATGTCACCATTTCTCCTCCAAAAACCTTATCCCTTACATCTTTACTCGGCTGGTGTCCTCACACCTCTTGCAACACGCCCATGAGGCGGCTCGCAGGTTAGTATAAATACGTAGATATCATTTTCAAAACAAAAGTACAGAGAAACAGGAGAACGTATTTTCAGGGTCAACACCATCTCTCGTTTTGCCAACTGCTGAGTCCAGAGTTGTTACGCATATTCGCTTAAGCTTAAAATATATTAAAAAAGGCATTGGCTGCTGCTGGGTTTTCAAAATTGATTCTCAAAAAGCCTCGGCAGCTTTTACGGGCCGCATCACCAGGAGCTTCCACATGAAATTTCAACTGTATTTTATATTCACTACACATTTGCTAACAATGACGCAAAAAATACGGTAGTGGATGGAAACGCACTCTCTATCAATGACACCTGAAAATTATTTAAATCACAGCAAAAAAAACGTATAACAGCTGAAGACGGGGACTCGCTAAAAACGCTGATCCCGCTTGCATGTCCTTACACGGACTATAATAACTTATAACTTTAAGTTATAATCCCGGGAACCGGTAAAAGGGTCATGTGATAGAAAATTTTGGCTCACATAAAACCTTTCTAAAGCGTTAAAAAATAAATCTTCTAAATATAACCGATTAAACTCCCAGAACTAACCAAAATAGAAGTGAATTGGTCATTCATAAGGTTCTCAAGATGTCATCTCAGCACTATATCGTTTTGTCATGCACATTTCATGATTTTATAAACTACTGCATTATTTCAGGACGACGTAAAAACAGAATTATCAACACAGGAAAAGATATTACAATTTTTAAGACATAACTTCAGCTTTTCCTGATAATATTAATGGCTTGATAACAGCAATTAACAACATGAATGGTAGATATTGATATCTGCTATCACTGTTGCTCTTACAAAGATATCAATGAAGGCGATAAAACTCTTAAGTCTAAACAATTACCAATAATGTACCGGCGTTTGCTTTATACATCATAAACCTCTTGCATACAAACGATAAAGAGAAGAGATTTATCAAAAGATAAAATTTTCAGAGAAATAAATTGAAAAATATATTAGTTAAAATATTTGCACTTATCTTGCATGAAGCGAAACATTTTTCGAGAGCAGGATAAACGCTAATCATTCATAAAAGAGTGAAAAAATATAAATGAATCAGTAAAAATAAAAAAAGACTAATGACTGGTATAAAACGCAAAGGAAACATTATTTTAAAGGAAGGAAAGTCTACATTAACTGCCACATGTGGACAGGCATAGAAAATCGAAACACTGTCAAAATCGGATAAGGTATTTAAAATTAACTGAAGTATGGCTTCCAAATGTTGAAATAAAGGTTTATAGGGAATGAGACTAAATTGTTGCATCATTTTCCTCGTGGCAACCGGTAGATTGAGCGGAATATCCCTAGAAAGCAATTAATTTAGTCCTCCTTTAAAGTAAACTATGCCACCCGCCTAAAGAGACCAAAATATTATACCCTTACTAAACTACTTTCTGAAATGTTTGCCAAAGAATACCTGCCACATTACATGGGAAACGGTACGTGTATGCACACCAGATGGGCATAATTAAAAAAACGAGGAATCTCTAACACCTAGAACTCGTCAAAAATATCAGAGAGTATAATTTATATGCTTCCCCGACTACTTTAAAAAATAAATCGTACAGTCATCGGAGTAATTTTTTCATGATCACAAAAAGAAAACATTCCGTTAAAACGTCCCGCGTCAAAAAAAAAGTCAAGTTATGGACTTACGTAGGCATTCTTATTTAATTGCTGAGGATTTAAGTCATCTAATAGTATATTATTCACTACGTTTACCGATAGAACTCAGAACTATATGAACTCGGACCGATCTAAACATTCTAAGCCAGCCCAGTTGGATCGTCTGGTTTATCAATGCGAAATCGATTAAATATTGATTTGAATCGGTTCATACCGATTTGAAATCTCAGACTGTTAGAAAAGCGGGCCAAGTTATCCCGCTTCTCATATCAATCCCATTAGCCTGTAGCGTTCACCATACCGAGCAGAACCGGCTAAATCGATCTGAGTTCGATTGGTAAACGTAATGATAGAACTATTACTATTAATATTACAATATTTTTTCATGCTTCCTAGAGCTGCTGAAATTAAATGGTAAAGATTATAATAAGATTCTTGGATATTTGGTCATTCATGTATATAACTCACAGCCAACATTTGGCCAGATATATTGGCATCCTCAGGGCTTTGCAACACAAAACAAAGAGACATATGGTCAGCTATTTATACAAATATTAGTACAAAAGTTGAGGAATCAACAATTTACCTACCATTCAGCTTAATATATAATAATAAAATAGAAAATAACAACTCTACACTGTAAAGAAATACGTAAACAACAAAAATTAAACTTCCATAAACATTTACAAATTTCGCAAAAAATATATAAATATGTAAACAGAGAACAACTTAACCATTCACAATTTTCAAGACATAAAACAAATATAAAATCAAATTAAATATTATAATTTATTATATTTGTTTAAAAAAAACAAAAACAAGGAATTCAATAAAGTTTTATCCTATCAAACCAATATCAATCCCATTTAGCTTCTCAAAGTCAGTTCTCCTATTACAAGGATTGGTACTTTTTTATGATCTGTAGCATTTCTTAGAACATTCTTTTCTACAAGCACGGTTCATAACAAATAATTTTGGAATTTTTAAAATCAAAACTATGATTATTTATAATTGAATGGTCCGCAAGGGCACAAGTGAGTTTAGATATGTTCATTGATGGTCTCAGCTGGTTTAATCTATCTTTGAAATACTGTGATGTCTCTCCGATATAAATAAAATCACAGTCACCTACATCTACATACTATCCCGCGAGCCGCCGGTAGTAGGTGGTAGGTCACCAGCCGTGTAAAGGTGTAAACTTTTTGGAGGTGAAATAGTGACATGTACTATGGGAGTGTATTTAGAGGAGCTCAGTTTTTATTGTGGTCGCTTATTGTGCGCGGAAAGAACGAGTTGTGTACCTTTCTGTTCGGCATAGTATCTATCTTATTTTATCGCTTCTGTCAGACCTAGAAATGTGATGAACCGTCATGATAATATTCTCTGTGTCTCTCTGAAACACATCAGTTCTGAATATCTCAAGTAGCCTAAGCCTAGCGTGCAGCCTCCGAGTCTCTAGGGGCTCCCACCTTAATTCCTCTAAAAGTTGTGTAACACTATATGTTCGTTCGTACCAGTTTTAAACGAAGCGCGCTGCTTTCCTTTGTGCTTTGTTAATTTTTTTGGTGAAATCTTTACGACCAGGGTCCCAAATGCTTGCGGCGTATTCGAGGTGTGGCCGAACCAGGGCGAAGTAGCATCTCTCTTTTACTTTTTCATCCGAGGTCTGTGTTCAGTCTGTGCAAGGCATAGAATAAACAATGTTACTCTTAATAGTTGGAGGAATTTTGACCTTAAATGAGAGTACTATAATTTATAGTGTATTATGATTTTTGTTTGGTATTATAAATTTAGAATTTTTGAACTGTTTGGCAATCAATTCTGATGGCCTTTTAATATAAATATGCTTCGTTATTTGACTGGGGATGCAAAAGATCCGGGATTTGTTGAGGAGGAATTACTGTGAGTAGTGTCTGTAATGGTGTTTCTAAGTGTTGCTGGAGAAAGTTTTGGGAAGCAGTGTTAGCATTGAGTGAGTTTATACGCGATGAAGATATATTATTTTGGCTTGAGAAAAGAAGGGAATTATTTAATTTTTTGGGAATTATTTATAAGAATAAAATATTTGAAAATTATATGATTTTTTCCAGGTGAAGTGGGTCACAGAGGTCAATAGCTCTATGTTTCAGAGCCAAGGCAGTATCAATTTTGTAATTTTATGGATGATGAGATAAAAAATTCAAATATTTGTCTGCTTTGTATGATTTATGACCAAATATTAGTGTTTTATTATTATCTTTTATATTGGTCGAGAAAGTTATAATTGATTATTAAGTACTCAAGTTAAATTATGGTTTCCATTATGACTAGGGAAATATCTTGCTCAAACTACCTTAAAGCTTAAACTGAACTTTCTCTTGGATGGCATTGGTGCTACTAGTGAACTTATAGTTTCTCACTTTCAAAGTCATCCTCAGTGACATAGGTAAAATATAATTCAAGAAACCAATAAACTGAGCTGATCCGTTTCCGGAAAATCTAGCAAATCAGTATACGCAGAAAACTACCACAAAGCTATGTACAGTTGAAGAGTTTCCAAGTTGACCAAGGCAATTACAAATCAGTACAGAATGATACTTATCTTCTGGACAACGTCGTTTACCCCAAATGAGCCCCACAGAGACACCACCTGGACTCTTCTTCTTTCAATGTTCAATAACATCTTTCCAGAGAAGTGAAGCGAAAAATTCACGAGGATCGGGAAATAGCTGATCCGTAAAACGCGAACGAGGTTCACTTTACTCGACCATGGGTTATCCTTGAATCGAAACGGGGGACCTATTTTACGTCCCATTTGTCGCTCATTTTTTCATCATCCATCCGAGACTGAACTGCCCCGAAATTTCGCGTTATCACATTAAAGAGTGAAAGAAAGATCTCGACGATTGCCAACTCTCTTCCTTTCGACATCGAAGGCAGTAATCTTTTCATGAAGCCAGCGTTGGGTTTCAGCGTTTGGAGGCCCCGGGTGGTAGAACGAAGCGTGGCCTTGTACATAAAGTAATACAGACGTAATTTGATTATTATCCTTACTTAAAATACCTGATAAGGTAGGCTTAAATGGACGTAAGTATCCTAGAGATTATTACATGAGCACGGCCCTATCTACCAATATATTTATTTCTTTTTTAATGTCAGCATACATGTCAATGAAAGTAGACACCGACGGTGGCGTCACCAACTATTAAATTCCCTTCCCCCTTACCAAAATCCTAGAAAAAAATAGCAAATACGCCCAATATGGCCTCATTATGTCCGGGATTTGCAAAAATAAATGCAATGGCTGAAACAAAGCATACATGTATTGGTTAGAATGAAAGAAATTACATTACTAGCATCAAAGAGTACACCAGAAGTTATAAAAAGTTATAAGAGAAGTTATAAGGATTTCACTTCAATCTTTGCAATGTACCTTGATGAGAACAATCATATGAGGGACTCGGTCCCAGAATTGTTGGCTTCTCCTCCCAAGGCTTCAAAATAGACACTCTCGCGCAAGATATTTTATTGACGCACTGCACAAAAATCAATAAACAATTATTCCTGCATCACTTCCCACTTCTATCCGACAGAATAAATCCGAAAAAAAACCGTTTTCCTCACCCCCAGCACTTGCTCTACGGCTCATCTGGCCTCTTTCTTTATCAGTCTTTCTTCAATCTCCATCACTTCCCCGAAAAACGGCAAAAAAAACTAAATAGTAAAAGAAAAACATTCCATAAATATTTTTGTTACAGATGATACCAAAAGCTAGCGAATTGCGTCGTAAAAATAATTCAATTTCAAGGAAAAGTACACATACTTCCATATCCAGCATGAATAAAGTACTTCCACGAAATATTGCCTGATAAATCAAAGTTCTAACGCAATAATGCATTTAGTTTACTCTTTTGTTTCATTTCATTCATTGACTTCAACTCATAAAGATCCTCAAGTGCTAATACGAAATTGTTCCACGAAATAAACAGAAACATTGTTACAAATCTAACCAACAAGTTTTCTTATATATATTCGCACTTCAGCACCGAGGAAAAATACTAATGTTGGTAATCGACGATAAGTCATTTGGTGATCTTAGTTCTTCTGAACAGTAATTAGCGAGTGCATGAGTTTTGTTAAAAAAGCTCTTAAAATAAACGGGCCATAGCTTATGCATTAAAATAAGGATTATTAATGCAGTATACAGATCATACTTGATAGTCCCAGGATAAAACACGATAGTCGTCACAGAAACGACCTAGAAAACTTAGTTAAAACGTGCCCTTCCTATATTAGGAGATCTCAGAATATTTACAGAACTAATCTTCCCCTAAAAAACCTTCAAAATTAAAACTTACACCTGCCGTCCAGCATAGCAAGAAAGTCACCCTTACTTCAATCAATCAATTCAATATCACAGTTAAGAACTGCATAAACACGACATCGAAGTAGAAACAAGGCTGAGAATCTATAACTACATTCACTATGTACCGCGCAAGAATCCATCACATCACATGTCAAATTCTTGTCACATATTTTGCTGCGATCGAAATTTCTCGCCTAGTAAATGTTCTAGGTAGGGATAAACACTTTATTTCCAAAATAATTAAAAATAGATATTGAAATCATAGGAAACTATGCAAGAAACTCTATAGGAGAATGAAAAAAATCCAAGGAGTACTTGACACATTTCTCGTGACATGCTCTTTACCTTATGCTAGATCCTTTGAGAAATTAAACATGTATGAAAGCAGAGAGATTAGAGAATAATTGAACAAAGAACACATTTCTACCACTTTAACCAAAGCAAAAGGTACATTGGCGATAGTTTCAAGGTTGATTTCATAGGGATACCCCAGGCTCTGCCTGAGCCTAGCCTCCATGACGACTACCTCAAGGCCAACGTATCTCCCACCCAGCATGCGATAATGATGGTATGAGCGGTTTTTCATCCCTCTTTCTCTCTCCCTCTCTCCCTCCAGCGTCTTCAATTATCTTTCCACATTCTACGACACGCAAAATCGCTGGTTATAAACTGGTTTCTCGTACTCCCCCACCCGTATAGCAAACAAGCTGGTATGGTAAAGAGCCACGCGTTCCGATGCCGAACGAAAATTCACGCCTTCAAGTGTAATCAACAGAAGTACGGCGTGAATTAATTACATTAATTCCATACGATCACCAAGTCGGCACTGAACGATGGAGAGGATAGGATATTTGGATAAACATTTCTCTATTTTCGAAGACCTATAGGAGATTCATTCAGAGAAAACTTTAAAGAGATTCAAATTAAGAAATACAACTGGAAAGTATACGTTGTCTTCAAGAAAACATACGGAGAATGGTTTAGCACGAGCGTTTGTAAAAAAAAAAGGTTTAGGTATTAATTGTATTAAACCAAACTTTGTGTCTTCCACAGATCTAATATTATGAGTACAACCGGTTTCGCCAGTTACGTCATCATCCGGTACACTCAGGTACTTCAACATTTGAATTAATATACCTCATCACAACGTAACACGACCCTACACACAATGCAACCAATATTTGAGCGTATATCTGGAGGATATTCTATCTTTTAAGCCTTTCACACCACTTAGATATGACATCAAGATTCAATAACATTACTCACAAAAAATATATCCTTCAAAATACATTAATGCCTCCACACTTACCGTAGTTAGGGAGTGATATCACTTCCCATAAAATACAATGACTTCGGCCCATTATGATGCAAAAGATGACATCTTTTCAATGACAACTACCTAATTATCAAACCATTACCGCACTACTTTCCAAGAGACTTGTCCAAAAACATTACAAGCCGTTTCCATGGGACATGGGGCGACAAAAGAATAATCTACAGACTACGCAGGAAGCTAGTCGTCACAATACGAATAAGGGACGGAAGTCAGAGAGAACCTAGAATTAACGAAAAGGTAAGAAAACGATGCAACCCCTCTCCAGCACTTTTCAATGTGTACTCGAAGGAGGCCATAAGAGAAGTCCAAGAAATTGGACTGAGAGGGATAAAGATAAACGGAGAAGAAATAAATATGCTCGGCTTCGCAGATGATATCGCAGTCATAGGTGGAAAATGCGATGATCTTCAAAGGTCAAGAAACGTAATGGACCAAGTCCTCCAAGAATACAACATGATAATAAATAAGAGGAAGACTAAAGTCTTAGTATGAGGACGAGAATAGCTGAATGCAGAAGTCACACTGAGAGGAGAGAAATTAGAGCAAGTGAATTCCGTTATTTATCTCAAAAGTACCATCACGTGGGTCGGAAGAAGTACAACGGACAACAAGCAAATTATAGCCCAAGCTAAAATGGCGAACATGGTAGAAAGACAACTGCTGTGCTCAAATATGGTATGGCTGTAAACTAGGAAACAATGTGTGAAAGCATTCGAGTGGAGCGTAGCACTCCGTGGATCGAAAGCATGGACCACTGGAAAAGCTGACTAGAAGATACCAGAAGCCTTCGAATCCTGCTGCTGGAGGAGGATGATAAAATGCTCACACATAAAAAATGGTGTAGAGTATAGAAGAGTAGAAGAGAAAAGGACCATGTGAAATACCATAGAGAAAAGAAGAACCAGATGGATTGGACACACTCGAAGCACAATGGGTTTGTGAAGAACATAAAAAAAAGTAAAATAGAGGGAAAAGTCCCCAGAGGAAGACCCAGGAATGAATTCATGGACCAAATAAAGAGGAGAGTACATAGGAAGAGAACCAAGAGATGAGGGAACTAGCATTGGATAGGGAAGGGTGGAGGGCTGCAGTCAACCAATTTTAGGATTGCACGACTGTTGATGATGATACAGCTGTGCACTCCACAGGGACATTTTTAAGAAAAAATGAGGAAGTTCTCACACAAAGGTCACGTCAGAAATTATTTTTGCATATTTCGAATCCTTTATCGATTATTAAAAACATGAATTTATTCAAATTATAAAACTTTCATCACCCATATTCGTAAAGAAATTTTCCTTTTTTTTCGGATTATCCACTTCGGAGTTTCAAATGCCAATGTTTCTCCTTCTTTAGGGTTACAGTGTCAATGTCTACATAATACCCTGCGAGCCACCACGAGGGTGCGTGGCAGGGGGTGAAGATTACCAAACATGAACCATTGCCATGCAAGTAGGATATTTAAGGGAGACATGCTAGAGAACAGGGTCACATGCAGCTAGATGGTTAGTACCTACATAATAAGAAAGGGATTATTGGCTGTTATTACATGCATCATGCACTACAGACTACTCTAACTATATTTCACCTACCAATCCCTTTGCTACGCTGCCAATTGTTCTCTCTTATGGTATGCGGAAAAAATGACATTTTAAATCTATCGGTACGACAATCTATCTCTCTAATCTTGTTAATATGATAAAACCTAGCATAATACGCAGGGGTTCTCAATATGTATTTTTTCTTGACTATAGAAAAGCTTTTGACAAGGTTCCCCACTGTAAGTTACTCGCGAAGTTAGCATCATACGGAATTGACAGTAATATAGTAGGTTGGATAGGAGACTTCTTACATGAACGCGTTCAAAGGGTGGTATTAGATGGTGTCAGCTCAGGCGAAGTAAAAGTTACATCAGGTGTTCCCCAGGGAAGCGTGATAGGTCCAATTTTATTTCTTCTCGACGTAAATGACTTGAATACAGTAGTAAAAAATAGCAAGCTCCGTCTTTTTGCCGATGATGCAGCAGTGTATAAGGAAATTAGAAATGAAGAGGACAGTCAGTCTTTAGCTAAGGATTTAGATGCGATTGATGATTGGTGTGATAGTTGACAGCTAGAATTAAATTTCAAGAAATGCGCGATAATGAACTTTTGGAAAAAGAATGGCTTTCCCCGGAATAATTATTGCATCAAAGAAAAGAAAGTATCTAACGTAGAATCTATTAAATACTTAGGCGTCACCATCACTGAAGACATGTCATGGGGGAAAAACATCAGGGAAATTATTAGTGTAGCAAACCGTAGATTATGATTCGTAAAAAGGGTTCTAGGCAAATGCGATGAGAGAGTACGAGAAAGAAGCTATTTTACACTTGTCAGGCCTCATTTAGAATATGCCGCTAGTATATGGGATCCGTACGAGGAAGGTATGATAAAAGAATTAGAGCGCGTGCAAAGGAGATCCGCTAGGTTTGTTAAAGGCCGTTATGATAAATGTATAAGTGTAACGAGATTAATAGAAGAACTCGGATGGGAATTACTATCAGAACGCAGGTTAAAATTTAGGTTAAAACTTATAAGTAAATTCGAAACCGTTTTGTTCACAGATGACGTTAGATATATATTAAGAACCCCTGCGTATTATGCTAGGTTTGATCATCTTAACAAGATTAGAGAGATAGATTGTCGTACCGATAGATTTAAAATGTCATTTTTCCCGCGTACTATAAGAGAGAACAATAGGCAGCGTAGCAAAGGGATAGGTAGGTGAAATATAGTTATAGTAGTCTGTAGTGCATGATGCATGTAATAACAACCAAAAGTCCCTTCCTTATTATGTAGATACTAACCATCTAGCTCCATGTGACCCTATTTTCTAGCATGTCTCCCTTTAATATCCTAGTTGCATGTCAATAGTGCATGTTTGGTAATCTCTACCCCCTGCCATACACCCTCGTGGTGGCTCGCAGGGTATTACGTAAATGTAGATGTAGATATATCTAACGTCATCTGTGAACAAATCGGTTTCGAATTTACTTAAAAGATTTAACCTATATTTTAACCTGCGTTCTGATAGTAATTCCCATCCTAGTGCTTCTACTAAACTTGTAACACTTATACAATTATCATAACGGCCTTTAACAAACCTAGCGGAGATCCTTTGCACACGCTCTAATTCTTTTATCATACCTTCCTCGTACGGATTCCAGTGTATGCTGAACTTTCAATATTAAAAGCAGTGCTTAAAGTTAATCTTTCTCTTTCCGCTCAACTATGAGGGTTTATACACATTTAGATGTCTAAAAAGATGAGATCTACGGCAAAGGAGAAGCAACGTTCATTTGAATTTTTGGTTGGTTGATGGTTGGTATTATGTACTAGCCTCAATAATTTTTACGAAATAGAAAAAATATTCTTCGGCCATGAAGATATATTCAGAATAAGAAGTCAAGTTAAAACTTTGTATACGAACAATTGAGTTATTAGAGTCAGTTTGTCACATAAAACATTTTTTTGCGTTCTCAATACTTAAATATTTACTCTGTGGTTGTTACAAATGATTACATTTACACACAAACTCATTCTTGCTCAAACTTCCTCAATTATATCGATCATCTGAGTGAGAAGATGTGGAAGAGTTAGAATCTATCCCTTTAGACGACCGAATTCGAGAGATTAGTTCCCGTCACCGGCAAGGCCGTTCCTTCTAACGTTCTTAATTGAAAATGAACTGACGTTCCCATTTTTCCGTCACAATGAGCTTCAGAATGGCCATTCAGGAAAGCAGGCAATGGGCCACAAGTAGGCGAATTTATTTGGCACACCACTTTGAGGCCAGCGTTTACATAATGACTTTCCCACTCTCACTAGCTACATCCATCAACGAAGGCTTAGGCACTCAAAAGATATTTCTCCCGAGTCATCCTAGAAGTCTTGATCAACGTTCACTTTTGAAAACCTGTTTAAGTCTCCAAATACCCCTTCTTCCAGCAGAGGTGTCCCACATTTTCACTCACTTAATCCTAACGAGTCCTATGCTTCGTGTTTACGAAAGTTACTTGTTATTAATATTCTGTTGTCTACATTGAGGATCATTTTCTCATTGGTTGTTCAATCCTATGGTACGTTGACTGCAGCCCTCCACCCTTCCCTGTCTAATGCTAATTCCCTTATCTCCTGGTATATCTTCCTATATACTTTCCTCTTTATTTGGTCCATGAACTTATTCCTGTGATTATTATTCAACATTGATTTCATTGCATTAATATCGGATCACCTCTAGGAGTAAGTCTCAATTCGAGAAACTTATATTTTATACTTATTTTTGCTGGGCTATTTACACCGGTCCTACTACATGCTTCAGAAAGCATTCATTGGTAGTTCAATACTAAGATTGGCTGACTGCAGCCCTCCACCCCTCCCTATCTAATGATAGTTCCCTTACCTCCTGGTTTCTCTTCTTACGTACTCTTTTCTTTACTTGGTCCATGAATATATTCCAGGGTCTCCCCCTGAGGACTTTACCCTCCATTTTGCCTTCAATTATGTAATTCACAAACCCATTGTATCTTGTGTCTCAGGATGTGTCCAAACCATCTTGTTGTTCTTTTCTCTACGGTGTTCCATATGGTCCTTTCCTCTTCTACTCTTCAGTACACTTCATTATTTCTTATTTTGCCCGTCCCAAATTGAGGATATCTATGTACAATGCTCATGGTTTGGAACTATTTTCACTGATATTCAAATATACAGTGCAGCTAGCGCAATACGATGGCACTCGACAGTGTAGAGTCTGAAGTCAATGAGGGGGAGTCAGATGTTGGTGAGCAGGCATATGAATCAAAGGATTCCGATATTAACCTCTAGAGAGGTCCTAAATCCTTAGGTCCCACCCCTCTTACATCTTTCCCTTCTTGACGCCATGTTCTTTCCATGTGAGGGACACGTTTTGCGAAAACTACATGCACACCCGCACGTTAAATATTGGTATCTCCTACAGCTAAATCTTACATTAAAATACAGACTGGGCCCCGTATCTCAAACCTGCAAGTTTAGTAACATGGCTAAAGAGAACTAATGAGAGTCGAATTACTAACAGGTTTATTATAAAAGAATATTTGGAGATAGCGGAAGGGTTTGATTGAGAAAGTCACCGCTAAATGTGACGGAAGAGATTCTAAAGTGAATGAAAATTAGAAGCTTTTAGGGCAATACGGCGCGTACAAAACAATGTACTAATTAGGCAGTGATGATGGGATCAGACACTAATATGGAAGAAATTATTGAAATAGAATCAGCTTGCTGTTTGCGTTTTAGTAGAATAGTATAAGTAGTAGTAGTAGCTACAGTTTTAGTCCAGCTTTAGTATAAGCTCCAATAATTCAGCTCTTACGACTGTGCATTCCCCGAGAGGGAAAGAGGGTGTGTGGCACGGGGTGATTCCACACCAGGCATGAAGCCCTCATCCCAGCTGAAATCAGGATTGGATTGGACATTTTGGGAAGCGACCGACAGCTAAGATCATTTGCGCCATAAGGAATAGGTAAGGGAGGACGAGTGGATAGAAACCCGGCGTCGGCATCAGCCTGCTCTTAACGAAAGGGGACCACGGTTTAACGTCTATTCCGACAGACGGAGTACTGTACTTGAAGTGCCCTCCACAAGACACTCAAGTAGGGATCAGGTTTCCTCTGAAAAACATCTTCCTCTACAGGGATTTGAACCCTGGCCTCACGTATGGTTAGCCAGTACTCTAGCCACCACACCAACCCGATCCCCAGCTGAAATCAGAATCGCGAACGTTCCAGGCGCAGGCCAAGAGTAGTCTGGACAACAGTGCACGGTCAGATCAGAAACTAGGAGAGTGCTACGTGGAAGAACACGCTACCATGCAGCACACTACTTCAGATACGACTTCTGGTTATAATAATTGCAACGGATAAATAGTTCTACAAGGTACACATAATGCAAGAGCTATATCATGCCGTAAATAGCACACGAGGTTAGTAGCTAATAATGATGCTAAGATATTTAGCACAAGGGCAAAAACCTATTTTACCTAGTCAGGATCAAAGTATCCTAGAACTGATCAATCGCAACTATGATGGTCCCTTATTGTACGTGGAAAAAAAGCCTTTTTTTAACCTATCAGTTCGTCAGTCTATTTCCTTAATCTTATCCCTGTGATCGTTTCTACCATAATAGTTTGCCTCACGCAAAATATGTTGGACATCCGGAAAAAAATGAACTACATCAAACTTTCGCAAAAGATTTAATCTACATTTTTCCCTTCGATCGGGTAGAGGTTCCCACCCTTTCTTTATCAACAATTAAGTAACACTGCTAAGTTTATCGTAACAATACACATACATTCCTATGCTGCGTCTTTCCCAAGACTATATTCCTTAGTTAAAATATGACTCAACAAACTGTCCACGCGTCCACGCAATAATATTTTATAGCTAATTGAATCTCTAAACAGATGAAGCTTCCGTACATTAGGAAAATTATTCCTATAAAAGGTTTTATACATCCAGTTACCAACAATTGACCGTTAATAGACGAGTCGTTTTCTTCCCAAGGCCGTATTATTTAAGTGAAAACTCTATCACACAAAAGCATTTCATCACTTCCAAAATGGTCGAAGATAAAAACCTTGATTTTGTCCGCAGGGTAGGAAAAAAAAGACACGATCAAACCAGAATCGTTCCCGAACATGCGCGGTGATTTACGCTGGAATGTTAACCGCGGAATTCTGCGAGAGAGCAGAAATCGAATGCACCTGTAAAATGGGATAGAGTTGGAATACGGGATGAAAAAAAACACGAGCAACTGCTACACAACGAGAAATACCAGCGTCGTAAGAGGGGGGGGTGAGAGAGAGAGAAAGAAATCGGAGACAGTTTCGTAACCTTTTTCCTCTCCTCCGAAAGAATAGGTTTTAGAGATTTGGAGGAATGGGCGGGGGGTTAACCTTATTTAAAACAGGCAAAATGCCCCGAGGCGAAAAGTGAATTTAGAGGACCACCCAACCCACAACACGGTGTGCTGCAGCAGAAGGCGGAGCGGTGCGGGCAAACCAAGAAAGTCCAAGTGGAGAGGTCCTCGTTCATTAGAAAGTGAAATCCAAAACACTAAATGACAATTTCCGCATCGCGGACGATGGTCACACACTAAGGGAAATCGCGGACACAAGGGAAGGAAAGGAAAAAAATGGGTAGGGAGGCAGAGGGTTTAGGTGGGGGAGGAAGAGAACAAACGCAGCAAAAAAAATTAACAGGTACCCCCCCAAGCCCCGTCTCCTGGACGAATCTCGTTGAATCATTTCGCTCGTTCCAAATACTCGTAAAAAATCAAAATAAAAAGAAAAGTTTTTCCCTTTCTCCCCGGTGTAACACGCTCCAAAACGTTTGACTTGCCCCCCAACTCTTTTGTATCACTCATCCCCCTCCCCCCAACCTGCCAATTCCCCCTCCAACCCCTGCCAAACGATCCTCTTGCTCCCGGAGCAAAGAATCCGAGAAAAGAGAGTGAATCGAACTCTCAAAGAAAACTGTCTCTTGTCAGGTCCGATGGAGCGGATAGCCTAGGAACAAGCTACAAACAAAGGTGGAGGGGATAGCCGAAAGAAGGCGATTCGAGAGGGAAGGCGAGATTAGTTTTAAGTGTCGCGAGGCAGGACGGCGATGAGCGCCGGGGAGAACAACTCAAGCGTGGATGTCACTGGGCTATGGCGATGAAATGGCACATCTGACGTCTTGGGGCTTGAAGACCAGAGCTGGCCCAAGGCGCAATTGTTTGAAAACGCGGTAAATTCTTGAAGCATCGGGTGTTATGAAGATAGACCACACGTATTTCGGGAAACTGGTCTATTTGACAGAATATAGCGAAAGCACCTGATCACACGCTCCACGGCTCAATACGGGACATCGTCTGCTGTAGTGATATCACAAGTAGAGGTATTTATATATATATATATATATATATATATATATATATATATATATATATATATATATATATATATATATATATATATATATATATATATACACATGAACAGGCATCAAATAGTCCTTCACAATTACACGTCCAAGTCGGAGGAACACTTCAGTAAACGATCGGATAGGTATCCTACCGCTCGTTATTACACATGGAACCCCTTTTAACTTAAAGAGCTCCTACCAACACATGCTAACATAGGCACAAGCCACAGGCGGCCGGTCGCTAGGGCGGCCTATTGATGAAAGTGAAAAGATGACAGAAAGTATGAAAATGTCACCATCTCCAAGCATGCGTTTCCATTCAAAATGACCTTTTTTTATTACATTTTAAATGTTTATGATCCCCATAGCTAATTACTTTAACCTCGTTTTGTGAAGCTTTATAACGTATTACCTCACTAGAATTTCTGACGACATTGATATTAGAATATTGAAAAGCAGTTTCTGTGCTTTAATCAGTTAATCTGTCATTAATTCAATTAATAATATCCCTTTAACTCATATATGTCAATGAAAAGACCCCAACATTTCAGGTATGAACCACAATGAAACCTACACAGTTAAATTTCCTTCATTAGAATTCTTGTCACAAACTCTATGAAAGGAACTAGTAGAATTTTCACTAAAATTTACGGTTGACATTACACCCACCCACAAAGGTATAAGGCAAATGATCCCTTCAAAATTGAAACTTTTTGTTTCTACAGAATATGGCCTTGCTTCTTCTTCAATCTTCAGGATTTGCAATCGCAGGAAATATAGAGAACACAGTTTAGGTTTTAGCGGGCTATTACGGTGCATTCATAAAATGACGCTGATAATCCTCAGCAAATATATATCAAATACATGTTCCAAAGATGTGGCATTTGCCGCGTAGAGAGAAAAGGCGATGATTATTACGCTGATGATTAAAAAAAGTAAGGAACCCTACCCATGTCGCGGATAGTCCATTTCATTTGTTTTCTACCTTGTCAATCCGCCGCTCACTGTATTAGGTACAGGACCGCCGAATGAAAATGACCGCCAAGAGAAAAAGCGAGGATGATTACTTGGATCATTTCAAAAAATAAAGAATATGATTTCAAAGAGAACGCCTGCTTTCAACGGTATACAATTATGGGTTCTACGAATTTTTCAAGAAAACGAAAGCAAAACTTCCCTTTTAAATGCTCACTGACGATGAAACAGAGCCCTGAGAATGGAGGTGAATCAGGCTCTAGTTCCCTTAAAGCAATTTTGATACTAAGGACAAAAATTACGATGGAACTTTAATGCTAAAAAACATTTTACGGGGCTAAAATCCCTACTGATTAGTATCCCCTCGGTGTCCACCGAGATAAATCAACCGCTGAGAAAACGGACCATCGTATGCAAAAATTGAAACAAATAAATATTCTCCAACTACGTACCACTGCGCAATCAATAGATTCATCGTTGCCCAATTCTGTTTTAGTAGCATTTAAATAAACATCTCATTTTTTGTATAATGGTTTTTATTCTAAATTGAATGCTCAGTAGCTAAATTGTCCGCCCCAATTGATGTTTCCGAGTTAATAATTTTTAGAGATAATCTGTCGACCTTTGAGTCCATTCCTTTTTCCTTTCCTAGTCGAGTCCTAATTCCTTTGGACTGCAGGATCACTTGAAAATAAAACAAGCACTATCTGAGAATTCAGTGAAAAGCTTTAGCTACTTGAACAATTAATTTCCACACCTATAGTTATTCCTGTATTTATTACACATAGTAACGCTGAGTATAATTTGTATAGTAATCCCGAGTACTTATTGAAGAATGATGAAACACTATTTAAAACTTCATTGATTTTAATTCTAAAATTCGTCGGCGAGAGCCACATCAAAATCAATACATCGGCCGGCATTCCATTTAGTATAATCATGCTCTTGCACAGTTTGAGGCCGAAAATGGCACAGCACAATCAACCGGAAGTATGCGTGGAAATATGCAGATTGATATGCAAAGGATGATGCTCGAAAGTCATCACAACACGTTCCTCGCTAGTAGTCACATCACATCTTCCCTTTCCCTTTTAGGAGTACGCCACCGCAAACGAGCAAAAGCGGACTTTTCATCCTTATTACGCAAAATATATTTTCCTCTCCTCTTCTCTCTGAAAGGCAGCTCGCTCTGACAGAAAAACATACTACGGGAACAGAAATTACTATAGAAAAGGAAATTATTTTTTCAAGTAGTCAAAGCATTTAACTTAATTCTCAGATAATGCTTGTTTCAGTTTCTATGATATCTTAATTCCAATGGACTCAAAGAACTACAGATTAACTCTAAAAGTTATTAACTCCGAAACATCAACTGAGGCGGACAATTATGAACCAAATCTCTCATTTATTTGTAAAACGCGTTTCAACAGCTTTCAATAGCTTCAAAAAGTTTCAACGCTTAAAGCGCCATGACTTGTATAATGATTGTACCTGATGATGGCGCATTAAGAGTCTAAACGTGTTGAACAACTAAATAAACGAGTGGACATTACAAAGATTTTCCTTTGTAATTCACGATGGTGTTCCATAACATCTCGCCGGATACCGTTGAATATATGAAGCAAAGCTATCATCCATTAAATCCATCAATACCATGAAATTACGAGTAAGCTTCTGAGCATTCAATTTAGAATATAATAACATCTTCCACGAAAAATGAGATGAAGTAATATTGTCATGTAGGTAAGCAGTAAAAAATTCATGATATGGCTTCACTTAGGCCGGAAACGTGGATACTCAAAGGTCTCACTAAGTTTTTACTCGTTTCGTGAAGCTTTATAACGCACTACCTCACTACAATTTCTGACGACATTGATATTAGAATAGAAAGTAGCAGTTTCTGTGCTTTAGTACGTAAATCTGGCATTTATTCAATTAACAATATCCCTCTCACTCACATATGTCAATGAAAAGGTGAAAAGACCCCAACATTCCAGGTATAAACTAAAGCCATGAATATCACTCAACATTGATCTCATGCATTAATATCGGATCATCTTCGGCAGTGGGTCTCATTTCAATTTGAGAGACATATTTTAAACTTACTTTCGCTGGGCTATTTACACCAGTCCCACTTCATTCTACCGGGAATATTCATTGATTGTTCAATCCTAAGTTCGGTTGACTGCATCCCTCAACCCTTCCCTATCTAATGCTAGTTCCCTTACCTCCTGGTATATCTTCCTACGTACTTTCCTCTTTATTTGTCCATGAACTTATTCCTGGGTCTTCCTCTGGGGACTTTTCCCTCTATTTTCCCTTCAATTACTTTCTTCAAGAACTCAATGTGGCTCAGGGTGTGTCCAATCTATCTTGTTCTCCTTTTCTCTATGGTGATCCTTATGGTCCTTTCCTCTTCTATTCTTCCGTACACTTCAACATTTCTTATCTTGTTCGTCCATTTTATTTTCAGTATCCTCCTCCAGCACCAGATTTCGAAGGCTTCTAGTCTTTTCTGGTCAGCTTTTCCAATGCCTTCAATTATGTTCTAAGCATCAAGGAATATTATTATTCCAAAAAGTAAGTCTCGTTCCTTCCGCTCAAGCTTAGATAGCTTACATCACAGTAGAACTCTTACGAGTTGAACTTGAAGCTTTCTTTCGGTCGCCTCTCACAACAGCTGCATTCCGGTCCCACGATATATCGGCAGAACGAAAGAGGTACGCCAAGAAAGGAAACTTCCCATGCAGGAAGTCCTCGGGTATTCCGTCCATAATACCACGGTTAATGAGAAGTTGCATCAGCCAAGGTCGATTGCGAGAAATGGACTCTCATCCGATGCGTGTATTCAAGTTATACACTTTTCGCGGCAATTTAGCATTTCAGGTTAAGAAAAATGAAGCTAATTATCATTCATCATCAAGCGTTGAGGTGTTAAGACTGGTGAGCAATAAGTTGTACAGTTGTGTGACCGAAAAAAATGTACTTTTTTAAATTCAAATTCTACGATTAAGCATAAACGTGAGGCAATGATCATAGAGGGCCAAATATTGCCTTTATAAAAAAAGAGTAGCCATTGTATACCAATAGCAGCATTTTCGCCAGAGTGCCAAAGTTCACAAAGTTAATTGTTCACTTCCAAAATGAATACCTCCTTCTCCGAAGCCATAATGAAGAGATAATTTATACTTTATAAATAAATTTATAGAGAGTACTTTATAATTAAATAAAACTTTTTAATTTTTAGGACACGTTGCACAGTTTAACTTCGTCGTCAGATACATAGTTTTGCTTGAAATATATTTATAAGCTGAATTTTAACAAACTTCAATTTGTACTAAAATTTTGAACACACAAAAATTATTAGATTGTCAAGCAACTTTTTTGGAGCTATTTTCCCCTCACCCCTCCCCACTCCTTACCGATAAAATTTCTATTTCAAGTAAAGACCTTTTCCTCCTCACAAGTCCTTAATCAATGTTTACCTGTCATCCCTCTCTAAAGTTAATATTTCTCCACACATCCCACCTCTAACGTTACTATTACAGTAATTAATAGATAATTAAATATTTAAAGAACAATAATTATTAGAATATTTTAAGTATGTTGGTCAAATTTAAAAAAATTGTTTTCCTTTGCAACGCTTCGGAATATACTTAAGTCAGGGCTAGAATGTTAACATACAGGGCATGAAGGCCATTCTTAACAATCTCCATTTACGTACCATTAATCTATCACACATATCCCCCAGATCAATAACCTCAGAAACAAATATCAACAAAATTAATTCCAATAAATACATACTTTTGTGACTTCACTCAATATATATACCTCCATTTCACATACAGAGCGTTCTCCATATACGTATATTTGAATTGCAACAGCAATGAAAATGCCGGCTATAAACAGATACAAAAATAAACATATGGAATCAACATATCTATTGAAAATGACTGCGATAAATTTATTAAATTTCTTTGAGTATTTGATTATATTTAGATTCTTTGAGTTAATATTTTTACACACACCCCAATCCCCACGTTACTATACCAGCAATTAATAAATATATATTGAACACACAATAATTATTAGTTTAACCAATTGATTAGCAAAAAGATTAAATTAATACATTGAAAAGTTTATGTATATTGAAAAGTATTAGATTGATCACTCACACAATGACGGATTACTTCACATAGAATGTAAGATCGTAGGCAGTCATGAGACTAAAAGGCAAAAACCGGCAATATAAATCAGTAACCGCAATAAGATTTATTTTTGGCAAAGACTGGCTCTAATTATAAAAGTTAAGGATACAAATACTTGTTTAATAAGAGACCGATGTAGACCACGAAATTAAAATTTTCAAGTATTATTGAACTCCATCGATGCCTGAATAGAAGATACAATCGAAATCGGGACATGATTCTGGACGGGACATTATATCAAATATAACAGCGAATAACCTCTGGATTGAGTGTTTAATGGCATACTTATCCCAGGTAATCACCCCCGAGATACCCATGAGATACCTCACATGGGCGTCATGTACATGTACTGTCTACCAATAAAATCTTTATGAAGCAAATAACCTCAGCTGCCTGTCGCCTATTGAAATAACCAATCATGGGCATTCAAAAAACGCTCCTTGGCCCAATCGTCACGTTCCATATCGGGGTGAGTTTTGCAATTGTAATCACCGATCTTCAAATATGAAGAGGCACTTCAATTCGCTATCTCACGATGTATTATTTGTTGCGACAACATTTATTTATAACAATGCGCCACAAGGGAAATTCTTGTCGTTGATAACGATAATGCGGAGAAGACGTGATCGCGAACAATGGAAGCTTAGGAAGGAGAATGAGAATAGATACTGGCTTCAGGGAATATAGCTAGAAAACGAAGGAGAAAATTATATCGACAAAGGGAAATAAACAAATAAGAGCTAAGCTAAATACTAGAGGGTAAGAATAATAGTTCCACGACAAAATCGTCAAGTATAAAACAAAAACATGATGGACACCGTGAGAGGTAGGTACATGCTCCAAGGCATGGTAGAAAGCAGAAAGTTAAATCATAAGGGATTCGAGAATCTTACGATGGAAATATTCTCGGTGAAAAGAAGAGGCATGTTAAGTTAGCCTAATTAGGGTGCACAGGTGTAATATCGCGTTCAGAAATGTACGTCGGAACGCCATTGAAGCCTAAGTGATTCGGTGAGACATCAAGACGTCATAATCAATTGATGATCATCTATGATATTAAATCTCTCGACAGTTAAAGGACGAAATATGCCATGAAAAATCATTTGTCCCGCCCAATATGCAAGCCAGTTTCTCTCAATTACTGGCCAGCTGTAACAGGAGTCATCTTCGATGAAGGAGTTTTCAGCAAGGGGTCTTATGAATTAGATCATCTCACCTCAAGTCTTAAACTTTATCACAGGATACGTGGTCGAGCTTTATATACCAAAGAAGCGGAGAACATACCCAAAAATCTCGGGCTATTCCTCATTGGTCGTTCAACCCTGAGATTGGTTGGCTGTTGCCTTCCAATCTTAGGATTCCTCCCTATCTAATGCTAGTTCTCTTACTTCCTGGTAGCTTTTCTAATTTACTTTCCTCTGCATTCGATCAACGAATCCTGGGTCTTCCTCTGGAGACTTTCCTCTATTTTACCTTCAAATATGTTCTTCACAAACCCATTATGCCTCAGGTTATGTCAAATTCATCTGGTATTCTCGGGTTAGAATGACTTATTTTGACTATTTCCAAATCATTGCAAAATCTAGAAATGACATGGAACGGAGTCAGTCCTTGTCGCACAATTAAAGCCGTGTGTCTAAGTGACTCCTCGACGCGTAAATGAGTGACTGCGCAACTCTCGCCCTAATTCCTGATTTTTTCCTTTCACTTCGGTTTTCAGTGTTTACCCCTCACTACATCCTATGACCACATTTCCTCCTGCCAGCGAACTTCCGTAGCCAACTTCCTTTCCTTTCCCGTTAAATTGAATATTTCGCTTGTCTTCATCTTCATCCACATTACCCCTCCTATTCTCCCCTAGCCCACACCTAAGATGCCTCCCAACTGCATTCAACAACAACCATCCTCTTTGCCAAACTGGTAGGTTTCTGTGCCAAAAACAAAACGAATCAATGAGTTTATTTTTAGCGGTAAATACCTATACCTAACAAAATCCCGCGCTGCACATCATAAAAGGCAAACTATTTTTTTTCTACTAAATCTCAGCTAAAATAAACCCGAGTTCAATACCCTTCTCCATGCTAGTGCTCCTCCGATCATCACTTAATGTCCTTCCAAACAAAACCCATTTTCAACCGACATATCTACCAGATGCGTGAACTTCTCCCGCTGCTCCATGTATTTCAATTTTTTAAGAATCCTCCACTTCGTCATATCATAACAACTTTTCACAACCACACATCCCTTCTTCATGTATTTCCAACGCATTCGTCACTACTAGCTGCAGTCATTTCACGGGCTAACGAAATCATACAGTTGTCAGCAATGGCTCTCCTTCAATTAAAATCTTACCTATGACTTGATAAATGTCCATTGAGTATTCCACCGGGTAAGTAGATCCACGTCTCCCTACGTTTCATTTAGAACCCCTGAGGATGGAGAACAAGTCGTACTCCGAAACCTCGGGAGACATGGATCAGCTTACCCGGTGGAATACCCGACAGACATTCATCCAGCAAATACGCCGGGAAAATCTAATATCATTATTCACTATCCTTTATCTCTTTCCACACTTCTTTAAAGATTTCGGCAGTGAACACTACAAAGTTCACAGTCGATGGAAGACAAGTCATTCTAATTCTCCAGCCATTCGCTACCCGTTTATGTTGCACGTGATTCATGTTTAGATTTCTGTGATTTAAGGGCTCAACCCTTTGATTGTATACATAAACTCCGCACTATATGCGCAGTATCTGTTCAATCAAATATTATCGACACCTTTTCAGAACCTGGGAAGCAAACAACACATCCAGAATATAATTTTGTCAGCCGTAATTCCTAACTTGTTCATTCTCAGAACTTGCTCTCTGTTATAACTACAAGGGCATCAAAACTGATTTCACTTAGTTATTCGACCACAATCATACCTGAAATGACCGCAACTGTAGAAAGAGCTTCTGGACTTATTTTAAAGTCCAGAAGCTCTTCCTACAGTTTCGATCAAAGGAAGGTTTTAACAAAAGCTTATAACATCAAGAAATGAAAAAGGGACAAAAGACAGAGCAACATCTATGCCAGAAGCACAAAAAGAAGCTACATGGAGCCGCAGAAATCCGACGACAAAATTTCTGGAGAAATTGGTATTAGTTAGAGTCAAAAATCCATAACAGAAAGTATGAAGAAATTAGTGAGAAACAAATCGCTTCTCAGGCAAAGGAGGTTGCTAGGGCTGGAGGAGCCGAGAGACCAACCCGGAAGATTAAATGCTTCATGCTCAATGTATGGTTTTCAAGCGCGGGTGCAAGGATAATCACGGCTAAAGAATTTGTGGCATTAAACTGAATTAAATGCAAAAGAAACATTTTTCAGGCGAAAATGGCTATGAAGCAGCAAATGGTTATCCAATCGAGACCTTCTCTTTTGGAATTCAAGTTTTTTCCGTAAGATTTAAGTATAATTTTTTGCGCTCAAAACGATGTTTTCTTTTATACCAGTCCGTATAGATAATTATAAAATGTTCGTACGATGGAGAATCTACTGCCGTAATTCTTTCGACGTTTCTTTTGTGCCAAAGTGAAAATATATTAAGTTACCTGAATAATTACTTTCATCCTAAAAAATGTTTGACAACTTAGTATAACGGATCCAGCTACTGGCTACGCTACATTGATGCAACCACAGACTTAGATATTAACTTAACAGATATGACATAAAGTCAACATATAAATGAAAAACTACGAACAAAAACGTTTATCATACACAAAAATTAATACATAAGCGACAGATAACACATGCACTGACGTCAGAGTAAGCAAACGGTTCACGAAAATAAACTGAAATTTAAAAAAAACTGAAAATGAGCTGTAAACGTTCATTATTTTTTTCTTTTATGAATTTCAAGAGAAACTTTGAGGAAAGAAAACAAAGTGATATTACACCTTATATATGTTTACAATATAATGATGCCCATGGTTGTCAGAGTTCAACCTCACTCTCTAGAAAATTCTAAAAATCCAAACTTGTGAAAACGTCATCATGACCGTTGATTAGGTACAAGCGAGGGAAATAATGCTTAATTACGCAATTAATTTGAATAACTTGATAATTGATCAAGTCTATAACATAGATCACCGACTGGAAAGAACAATATATTAGGACCTGATGAAGCCGACTGGAATGCCGGCGAAACGGTCGTCCATAAAAATAGTGCAACGCGGGAAGAACCCGAAAAATACCAATAAACAAGCAAGCCACGGAAGCTTTCGTGGCAAGATATCTAACACCGAAACGTTTCATAAGTAGCTCAACATCGTGGGCTTTCGTAGATACACGGTTTATTCACATCATGGCGACTGAAACGGGCTTGAAAATATTGCTCAGGCATAGCGCTGCAGCTGTTCAGCGGCCAGCTCTCCTCGCGTAACCTTTGGCACTGAAATTGCATTCGTAATTTCTAGATATCCCCCTTCTCTCCACCGCTAGAATACCTAGCTTCAATGCCAGCAGGAGAGCTTGCTGAGGTATAGCCGTCATCGTGACGGTAACTGGCATACACTGAGAGCAAAAATAAGTGGAACGGTAATCAAGATACTCAAGCACGTGCTGAGACATACGAAAAGATATTAGGCGCCAGGATTGAGTGTGATTTTTAGGCCTCCATGGGCAATAAAATCCCGGGAAAGGCATGGGAATCTATGTTAAGAATTCGCAGCAATATGAAGAGGAAAATAAAATAAGTACTGCAGGATTACATCGAATATATAAGCATTGTGGAGGACAAAACGATATTCTTGAGTGGTATCAACTAAGATTTCGAAATCGGTGATGAATTATCATATCATCATACATCACAGCAAAACTGACCTCATCCTCCGATAAATATGAGCATTGCGCAATACAATCTAAAAATACATACGGTAGGCAAGACTTATTTAGTATTTACTGATATAATAAAGTTGAAGCCACATAAGAAAAAACGAAATACTATTTTTCGCAGCATTAAATTTTTTGTAGAACTGGAATGAAAAACTGCAAAAACTTAGTTGGAATTAAAACACGTAAGTAGAAACACGATTTCCTGCGGAAAGCAGCCACCTTCATCGAGCTGAATTTTTGGAAGGAGTTTAGGATATTAGAATTAGGAAGCCAGAGTGGCGGGGTGGTATGGGCATTGGCCGGGCAAGTCAATGGTCCGTGAAAGTAATTATATTCTGTTATCGTTTCATCCGAAAACATATCTTCCAAAAACATGCACATTGAAGAACACGAGCGAATTTTTAAGAGAGCCAACTGAAGAGTCGATAAAATGTCTTGGGAACCCCATACAGAATCCCTCAGGCACAAGCGAATGAAAAGCAGAAAACATGAAAATCACAGCGAGAAAAACATTATCGGGAGGAGTTTGCTGTCTCATTAGATATTCAAGGACGTTCATTGGAGACTTGAAAAAAATAAGTTTGGTTGATTTGAATACAAAAATAAACTGGATAACTACGGTGCCAAGCTGCATTACCATTGAATAACCGGAGGAAGGAGTCCAAATAAATATGACAAAATTAAGACAAAAGGGAAAAAATAAAATAGATGCATATGTTAACGCCGGAGAGAGTTGGCAAAGAGATAGCGCATTATCGTAGGCGTTGAAGAAGCAGGTGTCCTCCTCAGATAGCCATTCCATCGCTTAACTATTTCCACTAACAAAAGGGCAACACATTAAAAAACTGACCGCAAAATAAATCCATGGAATAAGCAGAATTTTTGCAACACACATCCCGCCTTAAGCTTTCGATAAAATGAAAACGAGTTTGTTTTCATTCGCGGAGATAGCCACGATTTCCTCATCGCTGAACGGGATTTAAGTCGTGGACCCTCATCGCAGGGAGTCATTTTTGCCTGCGGACTTCCAGAGAGCAAAGGACTGGCACCCATACAATTACACTCAAGAAGTGTAAAAGGTTAAGACGCAAGATTTTAACCCTTCCTCTTAAAAAATAGGCCCGTTCCGTGCCATTCAAACCATAAGGACGAACATAAATCCACAACAAAATATGCAGATGGCCCAACCAACCTGTTCCCCCCAAAGCTGGCCAAAACATTTCTGCGGGCGAACGTTCCCTTCGACACGAGAAAGTAAAGAGTCCATTGAGAAAAAGTCTTAAGATATTTTTCGGTCGGGGGGAAGGCCCCCGAGTCTACGCACGAAGGGATATAGGCGGTTTCGATAAAGCTAATTACCCCGAGGGAGAAGGCAGATAAAAAGGGAAACAATTCTCCCGCATGCATAGCAACAAGGCAGACTTTCTACCTGATTTTAACTTAGCTCCACAGCTGTTGCCCCGCTCTTCGCCGCTGGACCAAGGGACGTAAATCAGGGTAGAGAGGGGGTGAAAGACCAGAAGGAAAGAGAGAGAGAGAGAGAGAGAGAGGGAGACAGGCAGAGGCGAAAGGAGGAATGGCAATAACTATAAATCACTCCGCCACTGGGAAGATGATGATTACGAAGATGACCAAAAAAACGAATGCATAGAATCCTGCTCCTGTCGGGTCGCCATTATTTCATTTTTTTTCCGCCATGTTAAACCCGTGGATCGTTTAATAACGACGAGGCTGTATCAAACATAAGGCCGCCCAAGTACCACGCAGAGGAAGAAGGCGATGATTATTACGATGATGCTCGAAATAAAGAATAAAAGTAAGGAATCCTATTCCTGTCGTGGATGAGTCCATTTCATTTTTTTTCTGCCTTGTAAATCCTCGGCTCGCTTAACGACGCCGCTGTATCAAGTACAGTACCGCCAAATGAAAAAGACCGCCTAGAGAAAAAGCGAGGAATGATTACTTGATGATAAAAAAATAAAGAATGTGATAACTTCAAAGAAAACGCCAGTTTCCAACAGAATATCATGATGGACTCCACGAATTCTCAAAGAAAACGAAAGGACAATTATCCTAAAAAGCAGCTTCTTTATTATAAGTGCGTTCCGCATTTAGTTATAGAGATGGCCATTTTTATAGTGAACGGTGTTGCCAAACTTACGATCGGTGTATTCACCTTGATTCCACATCAGCAACTATTCCAAACTCCACGGATTGATACATGAATACTAGTTCAAGATGCGTGGTTAATATAATGCATGGTACTACGTCGATTTTCTAGCTACTATTTGTGACACAGCAAATCCAGCCTAAGAATTATTTACGCAGGAAATGAATCCCCATGAGAACTCATACTGTCACCAAAATGTTGAAAGCCTTATAGCTCATAATTAAATACCTGCTACGGAAAAATGGCTTCCACCATAGAAAACTCGTAAAAAAATACCAACAGTAACTAGCACGCCAAAACCAATAAGACAACCAAACATAATAAAAATTCATTCAAAATAAAATTTTTAGGAAAATTTACCGGGAAAGGACGGCTAAAATTGCGTGGTTGGGGTTGGTAATAGGTGTAAGATCGTAAAAAAGCGCACTTACATGTCCGCAGTCTTCCAATAATATTTCTTTTTTCGATTCACCATACGTCCTATCCTTCTTCAATCCATCCATAAAACCTATTCTCTTTCTTCCCCTTCCCCAATAACCCGAACCCCAAAACCCGATGGAATACCCGAGAAACATTTATCCAGCAGATACGCCGGAAAAACCTAAGATCTTTCATAACATACATCGTTAGCATACAATTTACCTCTGTCCTCTACTCCCTCTGTTGCCCCACTCACTCCCCTTTCATGGCTGAAATCCTAAAACCCCCAGTCGCAAGGCGCTTACGCGTTTCGCCGATTACTTAGGAGGTGTAGAAGAGTGAAATTGTGTGTTGAATTCGTTGTCATTGAAGCGGCAAGAGTAAACATTAGTTGTTGCGCCCGGAGTTATTACAAGACGGCGTCTTATCTGATTCAAATGTCACACATGCCTCATTGTATTTCTGTGCGTGACACCCGCTCAAACTTGACTGCTTGGCAAAAACGTCAAGAATTTGAACCAGCACTCCCGAATGTCCATCGCAGAGGCAGGTTTGGTAGATAGTTTCGCCCTTTTCAATAATTCTTACGCGATACATTTAAACTGGCCGAACTGTAGCCCAATAAAACTACCTCAGCGGCGAACACACGAGAATGCAAGAATATTTCCTTCACCACAATCTACAATGGAACGGCTTCAAAGCAATTAAAGAAAAGAACTGAGACATGTTGAAGTGGAAATATTCCATGTAGTGAAAATCAAATGGAACTTTTCCACCGAAACATCAATCGACACAGCGCGTTTCGGTTTACTTAGCCATCATCTGGTGACAAGCGCATATTTTTCCAAAGTTTTTGAAGTAGAACACTTCTTATGGACAGAGGGGAATTTTGCGAAAGACAACATTCCTGCAACACCCGAATCCCGGACAGACAGAGAAGATGAAGGGAGCGATTGAAGAGAAGAGAGAGCCTGCTTATCCGTTCTTGTGCTCTGATAAAATATAATGTCTAACTCCATTTTATGCATAATTACGATTAAAAAGATAATAAAGATTATGCATAAAATGTCAATAAAACTAGAACACTCTGACACACTTTGCTTCAGTCCATCCAGGAGAGGATTTTATTTTACAATGGCAATAAAAGGGGGAAACGTAAAATGTTCATGTAGAACGTATTTCCTTTGCTCATTAAAATATGAATAATTCACCTTGAACAAAATAGCAGTCAAAGTATCATTTAATTTTTAAATCTTTATTTCTACATCGATCGAAAAACTGGACCATAAGAACCTTACGCGAAAAATCTACACCAATTTGAGATTTTGTGATTTTCGTTCCATGGTAATATTTTCCGTGTTTTGTAGAAAAGTATCACTTAATCTAAACAGTAACAACAATAAAAGTTTGCACAATCTTTCGAAAATATTTGTTAACACAACACGCAGATCGGTAATCCGTAGTCAAGCATCAACATGAGAAGAACTGTAGAAACTGCCGCGAATTGCGTGAACGGATGCACCTCAATCACGGAAACAGTAAATGGTTTATATTATTGCCATACGAAAAAAACCACGACAACCACGTCCCCCAACACACGAGCCCGTAACTATTGTCGATAATGGAACCGGTCTGTGCCCGTGTCGTGAAAGGCCTTCATTTTAAAATTTTTTTCTGCTATGTAAATCCGTGTATCGCTTGCGGACGAGGCTGTATCAGGCACAGGACCAGGCCAAGTGCCACGCGAGAGAGAGAAAGAGAGAGAGAAAAAGCGGGATAGAAGAGAGGGATATATATATATTCAGAGAATGGGATAGGGAGGGGAGCAGGGAGATAGGAAAAGCTTTTGGAAGGAGCAGTGGTGGGGAGGCGTAGACCGAAAGAGAGGCAAAGATTGTGAATAGGGGGGGGGAGAAGAAGATTGGGGGTAGGGAGTGCTCGGAGGAAGGATTGAGGGGGCTGAGGAGGAAGAGGTGGACTGGTTTGGAGGGGAGGACGCAGGGGAGGAAGGCGAGATAGGAGGAGG